>CATNEM010000300.1:432500-627500 GCA_950096795.1 Macrostomum cliftonense | reverse complement strand
TTCCTTATAGTTTTCAAAAATTTTACATTCGACAGCTACTTTTAAATTAATATAAATTAATTTTTTAGGGCACATCATCTGATCCCTTCAATTGTGTATCAGTACATTAAATGCATTGAAACGCATAACAACAAAAGTTAAGCCCTTTTCTAAAATTTTTGGATTTAATTCAACTGCAAAAAATGTTTCTTTTCCAAGATTTAATTGCTAATGCCATGGCAGAGTTTTTGCGTAGTTACTTAATAAAACTTCTCAAAAAGGTATTTGCATAAAACAGTTATGCCAGAAAACATAGGCAAAAAAATAATTTTAAAATTTAAACAATCTCTAATCTTCCAGAATTACTCCAAAACCTGTGAACATTTTCTTGCATTTATAATAAAAAATGGCAAGAAAGGATTGCACATTGTGAATTATTTATTAGTTATTACAATACAAATGACAAAAGTCTATTTTATGATTTTGATTCTGGATATTGTTTTGAGAAAGATTAGTATGCGACGGATAGTTATGATTGATCTACGCAGTCGTGCACAGCAAATTATAATTGTCTAACTAATTAATTAGTAATAAGCAACCGGCTAGTAAAGTTCTTAGAAAGACCAAATATTGAATTTGGAAATTTTACAAATATCGCTTTTAGTTAAGCAAATGAGCGGAAAATCACTTCTCTGCAGGGCAAAGATAAGAAAAAGAGGTGATAAATTGCACTCAAAAATAAAACTTATTTAGCAATTTTTGTCTAATCAACAGTAATAAAGTCGAAAGTTTGTAAACCTAACTGAAACTTCAACCTTTTCAATTTTCAAGCAAATTATTCTATATGGACCAGTTAGACTAATCGTCATCGTCCTTGGTTTATTCTTTCAGAGATATGTAGCTTTTTGGTTTTAACATCCCCATTAATGACGCATGAAAGTCTCCTATTGACACTACAATTTACGTAAAGAAACGGTGTAGGCCTTGTCGCATTGCATTTTGTTACAACTTATTGTTCGTTGCAATTCTATTGTAGAAAACTCATTCAGTTCATACTGCACAGGCCTAGCATTTCCTTTTTGGCCTTTTCTACGCAAGTCTATTTGCATTTGCAGCATTATTTGGACCCTCGCCTCTGTGGTATTTAAAACTGATGAACTCTTGATATCCACTGATTCCACTTTACTTAAAAAATTTAGGAATGCAGTTATTGCTTAGCAACAAGTTAATCACTTTTTACTTACTAGAATGCAAATTTAATATGCTTTGCATATCATACTTAAATTATTTAAAGAAATTTACCTAGCTTGCAATTCAAATATATATTTAATGTTAGGTCTACTAGGTATTATGTAATAATTTAATTTGCAAATGTTTATTTGTGGAAATTAGAATAATATAATTATAAGTCATAATTAATAAAAATATTTATAAATATGATATATAAAAATATATTGGCCTTATAATTTTTTTTAAAAAGAGCCTATCTTATTGCTTTATAGTGCATGTGTTTGTTTTGATAGTTTTTCATATATTGCATACATATATGCTTACTTCTTTGGTCCATAAATTAATCTAAAATTATATTTTTGGATACCTAATATATATAATAATTATAGCAAGCAGCTAGTCTATAGAAAATGTTTTATATAGATAGAAATTTTTATTATTTATTATTGTTATTTAAAATAAGGATATTATTAGGTCCCAGCTAGATCAGCTAGGTTGGCTAATTAGCTATTGCACACTTATGATTCTATGCATAATCATAGTTCTTACTAACCTAACTAGTTTTAAACCATATCTATTATAATTGAATTGCAACAAACTGTATTTTTGGCTTATTAGTTATATTAGCAATAATTTTCCCAATGGAATAGCTGTAATACTTATAATATCTTAAATCTTTTAAAAATGAGTTTATTACTTTCCAGGATCCTAATTTGCAATCATACTATCAGTCTGGCCAGCTTGAAGAAGGCCTTAAAAAGCTATTCTTCCTATCAGCACCAAAGGTATTTGGGCCAAGGATTAGGCCAGACCTGCTCTATCTGGATGTATTGTCTAGGAGCCAGATTTTTGCTCCTCTAGAAGAATTTGTTGCTGCCAGTTCAACACCCAATGTAGAGTTTGAAAAGCTGACCCAGGATAAAAATCCTGGTATTTGTGGTTATATACTGAAAAATAATGAGCCAGTGTTCACTTGTCAGTAAGTGCATAAATACATAATGTCCCTCTATAAATAGTATTGTTTTCTATATGTTCTCTATGTTCTATTTTAGTGACTGCACAGCCGATCCAACGTCTGTTATGTGTAACAATTGCTTTGTACACTCGGAGCATAAGAATCACAATTACAAGGTAATTACAAGGTCCATCTAGAAGTTTAGGTTCATTCCATAGCAACAAAATATTTATGATAATCGTGTTTTTAGATGCACCTGTCATCCGGTAACGGCGGCTACTGTGACTGCGGCGATCCGGAGGCCTTCAAGCGGTACCACCGGTGCTCCCTGCACGAGCAGCGAGCCGGCGATCAGGCTGGTGCCGTCTCGCCCATTGACAAACTGCCAGCCGGCATGGCCGATCGATTTAGATCTATTTGCAACCAGGTCGGCAGCTAGATAGCTTTGCAATCAGTTGACAAAATTTGTCTAATTAATTAATTTTTACAGCAATTTTTGTAAATAAAACTATTGCAGGTGCTGAATCTGGCGTTTCACACAACCCTCGTTGAGTATCGCCAGCGTTTGCCCAGCTACGCTAACCGGTTGAACCGAACCGATTTAGATTTTTTGCGCCGTTGGTTGCCTAATAAAGAATTTACTGACACCTCGGAGTCGGATAGCGAGCTTGGCGGACAGTACGCCTCTGTGCTGTACAACGATGAGATACACAGCTATCCGCAGGTGAATGAGTGATTATTTATTGTTTGGCTACGTCTATGAACTTGTCATCATTCAGAGTGGTCTGAGTCACCACTCACCAATCGGATCCTTATGTCACTTCAGTGTTGAGGTCATAAATCGAAACCGTATGAATGTCACCTCAATGTTGAGGGTCATAAATCGGATCCTTATGAATGTCACCTCAATGTTGAGGTCATAAATCGGGTCCTTATGAAGGTCATAAATCGGATCCTTCTGAATGTCACCTCAATGTTGAAGGTCATAAATCGGATCCTTCTGAATGTCACCTCAATGTTGAGGTCATAAATCGGGTCCTTATGAAGGTCAAAATCGGATCCTTCTGAATGTCACCTCAATGTTGAGGTCATAAATCGGGTCCTTATGAAGGTCATAAATCGGATCCTTCTGAATGTCACCTCAATGTTGAAGGTCATAAATCGAATCCTTCTGAATGTCACCTCAATGTTGAAGGTCATAAATCGGAACCTTGTGAATGTCACCTCAATGTTGAGGTCATAAATCGGATCCTTCTGAATGTCACCTCAATGTTGAAGTTCATAAATCGGATCCTTTTGAATGTCACCTCAATGTTGAAGTTCATAAATCGGATCCTTATGAATGTCACCTCAATGTTGAAGTTCATAAATCGGAACCTGGTTAATGTCACCTCAATGTTTAAGGTCATCATTAATCGGATCCTAATGAATGTCACCTCAATGTTGAAGGTCATAAATCGGAACCTTGTGAATGTCAACCTCAATGTTGAGGTCATAAATCGGATCCTTCTGAATGTCATCCCAATGTTGAAGTTCATAAATCGGATCCTTATGAATGTCACCTCAATGTTGAAGGTCATAAATCGGATCCCAATGAACGTCACCTCAATGTTAAAGGTCATAAATCGGATCCTAATGAATGTCACCTCAATGTTGAAGGTCATAAATCGGATCCTAATGAATGTCACCTCAATGTTGAAGGTCATAAATCGGAACCTTGTGAATGTCACCTCAATGTTGAGGTCATAAATCGGATCCTTATGAATGTCATCCCAATGTTGAAGTTCATAAATCGGAACCTTGTGAATCTCACCTCAATGTTGAGGTCATAAATCGGAACCTTGTGAATGTCACCTTAATGTTAAAGGTCATAAATCGGATCCTTATGAATGTCACCTCAATGTTAAAGGTCATAAATCGGATCCTAATGAATGTCACCTCAATGTTGAAGGTCATAAATCGGATCCTAATGAATGTCACCTCAATGTTAAAGGTCATAAATCGGAACCTTGTGAATGTCACCTCAATGTTGAGGTCATAAATCGGATCCTTATGAATGTCACCTCAATGTTAAAGGTCATAAATCGAATCCTAATGAACGTCACCTCAATGTTGAAGGTCATAAATCGGATCCCAATGAACGTCACCTCAATGTTAAAGGTCATAAATCGGATCCTAATGAATGTCACCTCAATGTTGAAGGTCATAAATCGGATCCTAATGAATGTCACCTCAATGTTGAAGGTCATAAATCGGAACCTTGTGAATGTCACCTCAATGTTGAGGTCATAAATCGGATCCTTATGAATGTCATCCCAATGTTGAAGTTCATAAATCGGATCCTTATGAATGTCACCTCAATGTTGAAGGTCATAAATCGGATCCCAATGAACGTCACCTCAATGTTGAAGGTCATAAATCGGATCCAAGTGAACGTCACCTCAATGTTAAAGGTCATAAATCGGATCCTAATGAATGTCACCTCAATGTTGAAGGTCATAAATCGGATCCTTATGAATGTCATCCCAATGTTGAAGTTCATAAATCGGATCCTTATGAATGTCACCTCAATGTTGAAGGTCATAAATCGGATCCCAATGAACGTCACCTCAATGTTAAAGGTCATAAATCGGATCCTAATGAATGTCACCTCAATGTTGAAGGTCATAAATCGGATCCTAATGAATGTCACCTCAATGTTGAAGGTCATAAATCGGAACCTTGTGAATGTCACCTCAATGTTGAGGTCATAAATCGGATCCTTATGAATGTCATCCCAATGTTGAAGTTCATAAATCGGAACCTTGTGAATCTCACCTCAATGTTGAGGTCATAAATCGGAACCTTGTGAATGTCACCTTAATGTTAAAGGTCATAAATCGGATCCTTATGAATGTCACCTCAATGTTAAAGGTCATAAATCGGATCCTAATGAATGTCACCTCAATGTTGAAGGTCATAAATCGGATCCTAATGAATGTCACCTCAATGTTAAAGGTCATAAATCGGAACCTTGTGAATGTCACCTCAATGTTGAGGTCATAAATCGGATCCTTATGAATGTCACCTCAATGTTAAAGGTCATAAATCGGATCCTAATGAACGTCACCTCAATGTTGAAGGTCATAAATCGGATCCCAATGAACGTCACCTCAATGTTAAAGGTCATAAATCGGATCCTAATGAATGTCACCTCAATGTTGAAGGTCATAAATCGGATCCTAATGAATGTCACCTCAATGTTGAAGGTCATAAATCGGAACCTTGTGAATGTCACCTCAATGTTGAGGTCATAAATCGGATCCTTATGAATGTCATCCCAATGTTGAAGTTCATAAATCGGATCCTTATGAATGTCACCTCAATGTTGAAGGTCATAAATCGGATCCCAATGAACGTCACCTCAATGTTGAAGGTCATAAATCGGATCCAAGTGAACGTCACCTCAATGTTAAAGGTCATAAATCGGATCCTAATGAATGTCACCTCAATGTTGAAGGTCATAAATCGGATCCTAATGAATGTCACCTCAATGTTGAAGGTCATAAATCGGATCCTTATGAATGTCACCTCAATGTTAAAGGTCATAAATCGGAACCTTGTGAATGTCACCTCAATGTTGAGGTCATAAATCGGATCCTAATGAATGTCACCTCAATGTTGAAGTTCATAAATCGGATCCTTATGAATGTCACCTCAATGTTGAAGGTCATAAATCGGAACCTTGTGAATGTCACCTCAATGTTTAAGGTCATCATAAATCGGATCCTAATGAATGTCACCTCAATGTTAAAGGTCATAAGTCGGATCCTAATGAATGTCACCTCAATGTTGAAGGTCATAAATCGGAACCTTGTGAATGTCACCTCAATGTTGAGGTCATAAATCGGATCCTTATGAATGTCATCCCAATGTTGAAGTTCATAAATCGGATCCTTATGAATGTCCCCTAAATGTTGAAGGTCATAAATCGGAACCTTGTGAATGTCACCTCAATGTTTAAGGTCATCATAAATCGGAACCTTATGAATGTCACTTCAATGTTGAAGGTCATAAATCGGAACCTTGTGAATGTCACCTCAATGTTGAGGTCATAAATCGGATCCTTCTGAATGTCACCTCAATGTTGAAGTTCATAAATCGGATCCTTTTGAATGTCACCTCAATGTTGAAGTTCATAAATCGGATCCTTATGAATGTCACCTCAATGTTGAAGTTCATAAATCGGAACCTGGTTAATGTCACCTCAATGTTTAAGGTCATCATTAATCGGATCCTAATGAATGTCACCTCAATGTTGAAGGTCATAAATCGGAACCTTGTGAATGTCAACCTCAATGTTGAGGTCATAAATCGGATCCTTATGAATGTCATCCCAATGTTGAAGTTCATAAATCGGATCCTTATGAATGTCACCTCAATGTTGAAGGTCATAAATCGGATCCCAATGAACGTCACCTCAATGTTAAAGGTCATAAATCGGATCCTAATGAATGTCACCTCAATGTTGAAGGTCATAAATCGGATCCTAATGAATGTCACCTCAATGTTAAAGGTCATAAATCGGATCCTAATGAATGTCACCTCAATGTTGAAGGTCATAAATCGGATCCTTATGAATGTCACCTCAATGTTAAAGGTCATAAATCGGAACCTTGTGAATCTCACCTCAATGTTGAGGTCATAAATCGGAACCTTGTGAATGTCACCTTAATGTTAAAGGTCATAAATCGGATCCTTATGAATGTCACCTCAATGTTAAAGGTCATAAATCGGATCCTAATGAATGTCACCTCAATGTTGAAGGTCATAAATCGGATCCTAATGAATGTCACCTCAATGTTAAAGGTCATAAATCGGAACCTTGTGAATGTCACCTCAATGTTGAGGTCATAAATCGGATCCTTATGAATGTCACCTCAATGTTAAAGGTCATAAATCGGATCCTTATGAATGTCACCTCAATGTTAAAGGTCATAAATCGGATCCTAATGAACGTCACCTCAATGTTGAAGGTCATAAATCGGATCCCAATGAACGTCACCTCAATGTTAAAGGTCATAAATCGGATCCTAATGAATGTCACCTCAATGTTGAAGGTCATAAATCGGATCCTAATGAATGTCACCTCAATGTTGAGGTCATAAATCGGAACCTTGTGAATGTCACCTCAATGTTGAGGTCATAAATCGGATCCTTATGAATGTCACCTCAATGTTAAAGGTCATAAATCGGATCCTAATGAACGTCACCTCAATGTTGAAGGTCATAAATCGGATCCCAATGAACGTCACCTCAATGTTAAAGGTCATAAATCGGATCCTAATGAATGTCACCTCAATGTTGAAGGTCATAAATCGGATCCTAATGAATGTCACCTCAATGTTGAAGGTCATAAATCGGAACCTTGTGAATGTCACCTCAATGTTGAGGTCATAAATCGGATCCTTATGAATGTCATCCCAATGTTGAAGTTCATAAATCGGATCCTTATGAATGTCACCTCAATGTTGAAGGTCATAAATCGGATCCCAATGAACGTCACCTCAATGTTGAAGGTCATAAATCGGATCCAAGTGAACGTCACCTCAATGTTAAAGGTCATAAATCGGATCCTAATGAATGTCACCTCAATGTTGAAGGTCATAAATCGGATCCTAATGAATGTCACCTCAATGTTGAAGGTCATAAATCGGATCCTTATGAATGTCACCTCAATGTTAAAGGTCATAAATCGGAACCTTGTGAATGTCACCTCAATGTTGAGGTCATAAATCGGATCCTAATGAATGTCACCTCAATGTTGAAGTTCATAAATCGGATCCTTATGAATGTCACCTCAATGTTGAAGGTCATAAATCGGAACCTTGTGAATGTCACCTCAATGTTTAAGGTCATCATAAATCGGATCCTAATGAATGTCACCTCAATGTTAAAGGTCATAAGTCGGATCCTAATGAATGTCACCTCAATGTTGAAGGTCATAAATCGGAACCTTGTGAATGTCACCTCAATGTTGAGGTCATAAATCGGATCCTTATGAATGTCATCCCAATGTTGAAGTTCATAAATCGGATCCTTATGAATGTGCCCTAAATGTTGAAGGTCATAAATCGGAACCTTGTGAATGTCACCTCAATGTTTAAGGTCATCATAAATCGGAACCTTATGAATGTCACTTCAATGTTGAAGGTCATAAATCGGAACCTTGTGAATGTCACCTCAATGTTGAGGTCATAAATCGGATCCTTCTGAATGTCACCTCAATGTTGAAGTTCATAAATCGGATCCTTTTGAATGTCACCTCAATGTTGAAGTTCATAAATCGGATCCTTATGAATGTCACCTCAATGTTGAAGTTCATAAATCGGAACCTGGTTAATGTCACCTCAATGTTTAAGGTCATCATTAATCGGATCCTAATGAATGTCACCTCAATGTTGAAGGTCATAAATCGGAACCTTGTGAATGTCAACCTCAATGTTGAGGTCATAAATCGGATCCTTATGAATGTCATCCCAATGTTGAAGTTCATAAATCGGATCCTTATGAATGTCACCTCAATGTTGAAGGTCATAAATCGGATCCCAATGAACGTCACCTCAATGTTAAAGGTCATAAATCGGATCCTAATGAATGTCACCTCAATGTTGAAGGTCATAAATCGGATCCTAATGAATGTCACCTCAATGTTAAAGGTCATAAATCGGATCCTAATGAATGTCACCTCAATGTTGAAGGTCATAAATCGGATCCTTATGAATGTCACCTCAATGTTAAAGGTCATAAATCGGAACCTTGTGAATCTCACCTCAATGTTGAGGTCATAAATCGGAACCTTGTGAATGTCACCTTAATGTTAAAGGTCATAAATCGGATCCTTATGAATGTCACCTCAATGTTAAAGGTCATAAATCGGATCCTAATGAATGTCACCTCAATGTTGAAGGTCATAAATCGGATCCTAATGAATGTCACCTCAATGTTAAAGGTCATAAATCGGAACCTTGTGAATGTCACCTCAATGTTGAGGTCATAAATCGGATCCTTATGAATGTCACCTCAATGTTAAAGGTCATAAATCGGATCCTTATGAATGTCACCTCAATGTTAAAGGTCATAAATCGGATCCTAATGAATGTCACCTCAATGTTGAAGGTCATAAATCGGATCCCAATGAACGTCACCTCAATGTTAAAGGTCATAAATCGGATCCTAATGAATGTCACCTCAATGTTGAAGGTCATAAATCGGATCCTAATGAATGTCACCTCAATGTTGAGGTCATAAATCGGATCCTTATGAATGTCATCCCAATGTTGAAGTTCATAAATCGGATCCTTATGAATGTCACTTCAATGTTGAAGGTCATAAATCGGATCCCAATGAACGTCACCTCAATGTTGAAGGTCATAAATCGGATCCAAGTGAACGTCACCTCAATGTTAAAGGTCATAAATCGGATCCTAATGAATGTCACCTCAATGTTGAAGGTCATAAATCGGATCCTAATGAATGTCACCTCAATGTTGAAGGTCATAAATCGGATCCTTATGAATGTCACCTCAATGTTAAAGGTCATAAATCGGAACCTTGTGAATGTCACCTCAATGTTGAGGTCATAAATCGGATCCTAATGAATGTCACCTCAATGTTGAAGTTCATAAATCGGATCCTTATGAATGTCACCTCAATGTTGAAGGTCATAAATCGGAACCTTGTGAATGTCACCTCAATGTTTAAGGTCATCATAAATCGGATCCTAATGAATGTCACCTCAATGTTAAAGGTCATAAGTCGGATCCTAATGAATGTCACCTCAATGTTGAAGGTCATAAATCGGAACCTTGTGAATGTCACCTCAATGTTGAGGTCATAAATCGGATCCTTATGAATGTCACCTCAATGTTGAAGTTCATAAATCGGATCCTTATGAATGTCCCCTAAATGTTGAAGGTCATAAATCGGAACCTTGTGAATGTCACCTCAATGTTTAAGGTCATCATAAATCGGAACCTTATGAATGTCACTTCAATGTTGAAGGTCATAAATCGGATCCTTATGAATGTCACCTCAATGTTGAAGGTCATAAATCGGAACCTTGTGAATGTCACCTCAATGTTGAAGGTCATCATAAATCGGATCCTAATGAATGTCACCTCAATGTTGAAGGTCATAAGTCGGATCCTAATGAATGTCACCTCAATGTTGAAGGTCATAAATCGGAACCTTGTGAATGTCACCTCAATGTTTAAGGTCATCATAAATCGGATCCTAATGAATGTCACCTCAATGTTGAAGGTCATAAATCGGAACCTTGTGAATGTCACGTCAATGTTGAGGTTATAAATCGGATCCTTATGAATGTCATCCCAATGTTGAAGTTCATAAATCGGATCCTTATGAATGTCACCTCAATGTTGAAGGTCATAAATCGGAACCTTGTGAATGTCACCTCAATGTTTAAGGTCATCATAAATCGGAACCTTATGAATGTCACCTCAATGTTGAAGGTCATAAATCGGATTCTTATGAATGTTACCTCAATGTTGAAGGTCATAAATCGGATTCTTATGAATGTCACCTCAATGTTGAAGGTCATAAATCGGAACCTTGTGAATGTCACCTCAATGTTGAAGGTCATATCAATAAATCGAATCTTTATAAATGTCACCTGAATGTTGAAGGTCATAAATTGTAGCCTTAGTGCGTCACCATTGGTGACCTGAGGTCATCATTCAGTTTTTCTGAATCACACTGATGCTTCTGCCATATCTGGTGTTCATAAAGGCCCCTAACTTTAACGCATAACCAATTCAGGTAATCAACACGCTGACCCGCTGTCTTACCGTCGACGAACAAGAGGCCAACCACTTTGCCACTGTGGTTGACAACGAAGGCCGCAGCATTGTTCGCATGGCAGACTGGGAGACGGCCAATCAGCTCTGTTTGCGTATTCGTCAAACAATAGCGGAATCCAGCGGTAACGAGCTTGGCTGCGTACCGATTCGCTCGGTTACTTACGCCTATCAGTCACTGTGCCTGCAGCTGATGAGCTGGCTATGCGGACTAATCAAACAGTCAGGTAAACCGATTGATTAATACGCAAATAGTCTACTATTAGTAGCACTAGTAGCAAAAAACTAATTAATTGTCGCCTTTATTTGACTCTGCCAGACGGTCTGCACGAGATATTCTGTCAGTGCCTTCTGACACCTTTGAACGCCTTGCCCAACGACTGCGATTGGACGCCTGGCCAGCCGTTGGTTTATTACCTACTAATTCACACCGATTACCTGTGGAAAGTGGCTCGGAAAGTTATCATCGAGATGCTTATTAAATCCTTGCTAATGAAGGCTAATTATAAGCGTCAGATTGCTGCTTTATACGCTGTCAATCACGAAGTGATATTTGAACGATTCTGTGAGGATATGCATCATCAGGAAGACTCCGTTGTGCAGCTGTCTGTGCAATTGTTCACCTCGCCGTCACTGGTAAAGCTGGAAATACCAGTTGCAACCAGATTAGAACACTGACACCCAGATTAGAACAGTGACACCCAGATTAGAACACTGACACCTCAGATTAGAACACTGACACCCAGATTAGAACACTGACACCCATATTAGAACACTGACACCCAGATTAGAACACTGACACCCAGATTAGAACACTGACACCTCAGATTAGAACACTGACACCCAGAGTAGAACACTGACACCCATATTAGAACACTGACACCCAGATTAGAACACTGACACCTCAGATTAGAACACTGACACCTCAGATTAGAACACTGACACCCAGATTAGAACACTGACACCCAGATTAGAACAGTGACACCCAGATTAGAACACTGACACCCAGATTAGAACACTGACACCCATATTAGAACACTGACACCCAGATTAGAACACTGACACCTCAGATTAGAACACTGACACCTCAGATTAGAACACTGACACCTCAGATTAGAACACTGACACCCAGATTAGAACACTGACACCCAGATTAGAACACTGACACCTCAGATTAGAACAGTGACACCCAGATTAGAACACTGACACCCAGATTAGAACACTGACACCTCAGATTAGAACACTGACACCTCAGATTAGAACACTGACACCCAGATTAGAACACTGACACCCAGATTAGAACACTGACACCCAGATTAGAACACTGACACCTCAGATTAGAACACTGACACCTCAGATTAGAACACTGACACCCAGATTAGAACAGTGACACCCAGATTAGAACACTGACACCCAGATTAGAACACTGACACCCAGATTAGAACAGTGACACCCAGATTAGAACACTGACACCCAGATTAGAACACTGACACCTCAGATTAGAACACTGACACCTCAGATTAGAACACTGACACCCAGATTAGAAGACTGACACCCAGATTAGAACACTGACACCCATATTAGAACACTGACACCCAGATTAGAACACTGACACCCATATTAGAACACTGACACCCAGATTAGAACACTGACACCTCAGATTAGAACACTGGCACCCAGATTAGAACACTGACACCCAGATTAGAACACTGACACCCATATTAGAACACTGGCACCCAGATTAGAACACTGACACCCAGATTAGAACACTGACACCCATATTAGAACACTGACACCCAGATTAGAACACTGACACCCAGATTAGAACACTGACACCTCAGATTAGAACACTGACACCCAGATTAGAACACTGACACCCAGATTAGAACAGTGACACCCAGATTAAAACACTGACACCCAGATTAGAACAGTGACACCCAGATTAGAACACTGACACCCAGATTAGAACACTGACACCTCAGATTAGAACACTGACACCCAGATTAGAACAGTGACACCCAGATTAGAACACTGACACCTCAGATTAGAACACTGGCACCCAGATTAGAACACTGACACCCAGATTAGAACACTGACACCCATATTAGAACACTGACACCCAGATTAGAACACTGACACCCAGATTAGAACACTGACACCCATATTAGAACACTGACACCCAGATTAGAACAGTGACACCCAGATTAGAACACTGACACCTCAGATTAGAACACTGACACCTCAGATTAGAACACTGACACCTCAGATTAGAACAGTGACACCCAGATTTGAACACTGACACCCATATTAGAACACTGACACCCATATTAGAACACTGACACCCAGATTAGAACACTGACACCCAGATTAGAACAGTGACACCCATATTAGAACACTGACACCCAGATTAGAACACTGACACCTCAGATTAGAACACTGACACCCAGATTAGAACACTGACACCCAGATTAGAACACTGACACCTCAGATTGGAACACTGACACCTCAGATTAGAACACTGACACCTCAGATTAGAACACTGACACCCAGATTAGAACAGTGACACCCAGATTAGAACAGTGACACCCAGATTAGAACACTGACACCCAGATTAGAACACTGACACCCAGATTAGAACGCTGACACCCAGATTAGAACACTGACACCCAGATTAGAACACTGACACCCATATTAGAACACTGACACCCAGATTAGAACACTGACACCTCAGATTAGAACACTGACACCCAGATTAGAACACTGACACCCAGATTAGAACGCTGACACCCAGATTAGAACAGCACAGCCCTGTATAAACATAATGCAAGCCTTACGCCGAACCCCCACTCCGCAGGCCATGTACCTAATCACGGAGCAGAAGGCTCTGAAAATCATGGTGGACATCCTCATCAAGTCGGTGCTGAACAAGTCCCTCCAACGCCACCCAGAAGCTGACCGCAGCCTTCTGAAATTCTCCGACAACGATCGGTTTCCGTTCTCGCGTTGGAGCCGAAGCTCGCACCTGCTGCGCGACATCGAGTACCTGCTGCACAACGATTTCGACGAGCTTATGCCCGGCTTTTTCTCCGCCATATCAGACGCTCTGCCCAGCTTCCTGGAGGCGTTCAGGCTGTTCCAGGACGCCTGCTGCGCCAGGCGCTACACTGTCGGGCACATTGGCTTCGACTTCGAATGGGAAACGCCGTTTATGTTCTTCTTGTACTCGATGTACCAGAACCAACTGCTAGCCGAATTTCTGTCTAGAGACGCCGACAACGTGTTCTCAGCCACCGGCCGATAAGATTCTATCAGCCATTGAGACGCATCCGCCGCTGTGCGCCAAATTCTTGGACGACTCCGGGCAGAGGGTTCGCCTAGCCGGTCACGTGCTGTCTGGGAAAGCCCTGGCGCCTCTCATGTCGGGCCGAGTGTTTATTTCTTACTTTCAACCGCTGGTCAGGTCTGTCTGTTGGATAGCGGTTTGATTTTTTTTATATTTCCTAGTGTTTTCATTGAATTCTCTCTGGTTACACTTTGGGGGCGAGTGGCTCGGCGGTCTAGCGCGTCGGCCTTGTGTGCCACTGGTCCAGGTTCGACCCCGCGTTGTAGTAGGTTGGCTATTTTCCCCTAGCGCGATTTCGTGTGCAGGGTCACATTAACTTGGGGCTTTGTGCACGAATTGGTTGGGCTATGGGCCAGTTGTGCAATTCACCCCCATGAGGGCAACCCCCAAGGCATAGAGAGTGTACATTCCTGGAACCGCCGCTTGTACACCCTATGTGAGTGGGTGACTGGGTGCCGGCCTGTGTGTGTGTGTCTATGCCTGCATACCGTATACCGCTTTTAAAGTGCCTGCAGCCATCCTGCAGATTTAGTATAGTTAAAAGTTTTTAGAGGTTACCTTTTGACTTTTCTCGTTGTCACTACTGAATGTCAACCTTCTCATCCCCGTCTCAACCGGCTCCTCAGTGTGTCTTTACTCAATCTGAGCCTTCTCATCCCCGTCTCAACCAGCTCCTCAGCGTGTCTCTACTCAATCTGAGCCTTCTCATCCCCGTCTCAACCAGCTCCTCAGCGTGTCTCTACTCAATCTGAGCCTTCTCATCCCCGTCTCAACCAGCTCCTCAGCGTGTCTCTACTCAATCTGAGCCTTCTCATCCCCGTCTCAACCAGCTCCTCAGCGTGTCTCTACTCAATCTGAGCCTTCTCATCCCCGTCTCAACCAGCTCCTCAGCGTGTCTCTACTCAATCTGAGCCTTCTCATCCCCGTCTCAACCAGCTCCTCAGCGTGTCTCTACTCAATCTGAGCCTTCTCTGTCTGATCACATCGCCATCTATTGAACACCGCAGATTCTTTGACTCGCTGCTGTACTGCGTAGCCGCCAATTACGAAACGGCGCCTCGAATTCGACGCGAACTAGAACAGCTGACTAGCCGGCTAGGCTTCGAGATCGCCTGGCTAACAGCCGTCCGCCAGCTGGCCTGGTCCGCCCAGATCGGCGCCGGACTTTGGAAACGAAACGGGCTGGCTCTGATGAACGTCAATCTGCAGTACAGCAGTCACCAGTCTGCCGCTGTTGGCATGTCGCTAAGGGATTTGCATCTGGTACAGCTGGCCGCGGCCACTGCGCCACCTAATCAGTTCATTTTGCGCCTACTGGACGCCTTTGAATTGCAACGCTGGACTCTGGGCGCCGCTTTCCCAACTGGCGGCGCCGACGTCATCGAACGCTACGACGAAGAAGCCGAGCGTTCTATTGTTGAAGAGATGCTGCGCTGCCTCATCAATGTTTTGTGCGAACGTCGCGTACCCGGCGTCGGTCAGTCCGTAGCTTTCATGGAAATGGTTGAAGAAGACCTGTTGCAGCATTTGATCGCTGAGCCGCAGTCGCACTCGAAATTGCTTCGATTAGCTAACGATTTGGTGAGAAAATTGCCCGCCGCTGACAGGCAATTAGACTGCTTTGCCAAGCTCGACGGTGTGATCGATCGGCTAGCCGAGTTTCGTGGCGTCCAGGTTGGTTGGGAGTTTTGGAGGCAGTTTCTGATTAGCTAATGGGGGAGTAGCCAGGAATTACACAATAGCGTCAGGAGAGGGAATCTGGGTACATAGCTTTTGTAGGGTATTGAGATAGCGTTCAGGGCTATTAACTACCTTCGGGGGCATTAGATCGCTTTTGAGGGCATTAAGTATCTTCAGAGGGTACCTGGGTATCTTAAAAGGGTATTAGGTGTCTTCAGAGGGTATTAGGTGTCTTCATACGGTATTTGGTGTCTTCAGAGGGTATTAGGTGTCTTTGGAGGGTATTAGGTGTCTTCAGAGGGTATTAGGTGTCTTTGGAGGGTATTAGGTGTCTTCAGAGGGTATTAGGTGTCTTTGGAGGGTATTAGGTGTCTTCAGAGGGTATTAGGTGTCTTTGGAGGGTATTAGGTGTCTTCAGAGGGTATTAGGTGTCTTCGAAGGGTATTAGGTGTCTTCGAAGGGTATTAGGTGTCTTTGGAGGGTATTAGGTGTCTTCATACGGTATTTGGTGTCTTCGAAGGGTATTAGTTGTCTTCAGAGGGTATTAGGTGTCTTCGAAGGGTATTAGGTGTCTTCGGAGGGTATTAGGTGTCTTTGGAGGGTATTAGGTGTCTTCAGAGGGTATTAGGTGTCTTCAGAGGGTATTAGGTGTCTTCGGAAGGTATTAGGTGTCTTCGGAAGGTATTAGGTGTCTTCGGAGGGTATTAGGTGTCTTTGGAGGGTATTAGGTGTCTTTGGAGGGTATTAGGTGTCTTCAGAGGGTATTAGGTGTCTTCATACGGTATTTGGTGTCTTCAGAGGGTATTAGGTGTCTTCAGAGGGTATTAGGTGTCTTTGGAGGGTATTAGGTGTCTTCAGAGGGTATTAGGTGTCTTTGGAGGGTATTAGGTGTCTTCAGAGGGTATTAGGTGTCTTCGGAAGGTATTAGGTGTCTTCGGAAGGTATTAGGTGTCTTCGGAGGGTATTAGGTGGCTTTGGAGGGTATTAGGTGTCTTCAGAGGGTATTAGGTGTCTTCAGAGGGTATTAGGTGTCTTCAGAGGGTATTAGGTGTCTTCGGAGGGTATTAGGTGTCCTCGGAGGGTATTAGGTGTCCTCGGAGGGTATGATGTCTTCGGAGGGTATTAGGTGTCTTCGGGGGGTATTAGGTTTCTTCGGAGGATATTAGGTGTATTCGGGGTGTATGAGGTGTTTTTGGGGGTATTGGGTGTCTTAGAATGATATTTGGCGTCTTCGGAGGGTATTAAATATCTTCGGAGAGTATTAAGTATCTATAGCTGAGGAATTTGGGTAAGCATCCAAGTGTAATTTGCGAATTCTAATTTAAAAAAAGTGACAGTGAGCTGACCCAGTTGCCCTGACAATATGATCCTAAATAACGTGTTAACCTTCTTTTCAAAAAACAAACACACAGGGCCAAAACAAGGGCGAGTTCCACCTGCGCGAGCAGTACTACGCCCGCTTCAATCCGTTCTATCCCAGGCTGGCCAAATCGGCCACCTCCAAGGCGCTGCACAGCATCAGCAAGCGGCGCAATCAGCAGACGGCTGGCGGAGCCACTATTCTGCCGGTTGTCCGGCCGCCCGAGCTGCCGGCATTCGCCCCGGCCTACCAGCCAGTGATTGAACTGCTTCACTGCGACGTCATGCTAGGCCTAATGAGGGCCATTGTTCAGGCGGCCAAGGACGCCGGCGTCGGCTCTAGGCGTCCCTGGTCCGAGGTTCAACTGGAACGAGTGCTCTATCTGATGCTTGTCGGCCTTGACGAAGATCAACGTCGGGGTGATCGACGATTTCTCGACTGCGTACTAGAAGGCGTCGGCGACACCAGCCTGATGTCGGCGCTGGAGTCGGTGCCGAAGTCACGCCTAGCTATGGAGTCGGTCCGCCAGCTGCACGCCTTCACCCTGGCCAGACTGCGCCGACTGTGCAGCGGCGGGCCCGGCGATGGCGCCAGCAGCGAGGCCGTCAACGAGGCCGGCGAACTTGGCGGCCACGGAGGCGTCGGCGGTGGCGGCAGTTCCAAAGAAGCTTCCAAAGACGCGGATGAAGCCGAGGATCGACGTCGGCAGCAGCAGAAGCTGGCTCAGGACAGGCGCGACCGACTGATGGCTAAGATGATGCGCATGCAGAAGAATTTCTTGGCCGAGTACGGCGAACTTGTTCAACAGGCCGACGCTGAGAGCGGCGGCGGCGCCACGGAGTCTGGAGGCGGCGGGGTGGCCGCTACCGAGGATTCGAGTTCGTCAGCTTCGACTGGCGGGCGACCAGACGGGCCACTCATTGGTGCGCGCGGGCAGTTGTGACTGTTGCGAGTTCCCCCTGACACCCGCACTTCTCCCTGACTCCCACCCTTCCCTCTGACACTCGCCCTTCCCTCTGACACCCGCCCTTCCCTCTGACACCCACCCTTCCCTCTGACTCCCGCCCTTCCCTCTGACACCCGCCCTTCCCTCTGACACCCACCCTTCCCTCTGACACCCGCCCTTCCCTCTGACACCCGCCCTTCCCTCTGACACCCACCCTTCCCTCTGACACCCGCCCTTCCCTCTGACACCCACCCTTCCCTCTGACATCCGCCCTTCCCTCTGACACACCTTTCCTTCTGACACCCATCCTTCCCTCTGACATCCGTTCTTCCTTCTGACACCTGCCCTTCCCTCTGACACCCACCTTTCCTTCTTCCCACCCTTCCCTCTGACACCCACCTTTCCTTCTTCCCGCACTTCCCTCTGACATCCTCCCTTCCCTCTGACACCCACCTTTCCTTCTGACACCCGCCCTTCCGCTAACTACTGCCCTTCCTTCTGATGTCAAAATTCCCCTATAATTACATATTCTCTTCGTGTTGACACCCACCCTTTGCTCTAATTCCACATCTCACCCTTTGAGACCCGTCCTTATTACTGACACGCACTATTTCATCTGACTACTGACCTTTCCCTCTGACAACTCCACTTTCTGTTGACTAACACCTTTCTCTTGATTTTTTCCACATTCGCCAAATAATATTGTTATTCTGCACCAGTCTACTAACAGTACGAAAGCAAGAAAAACGCTTCTAAAATTATTTTAATTCTATAAATAAAAAAACCAGGCCCAAATCGCGTCCCGGCCGCCGAGCCGCTGCCAGCCCTGACCTGCCTGCTGTGCCAGGAGGCCAACCGGGCTGGATCAGCGGATCCGATGCTCCTAGCCGGCTTAATTCAACGATCCACCGTGCTTAGCCAGCAGCGAGGCAAAGCGCGCAAGCCCGATTGGTCGGGCTATTTTGTCGAGGCCGACCTATTGGAAGGCTCGCATTTCTCTTCGTGCGGCCACGCTATGCACCTGTCCTGCTATAACGACTTTCTGGCCTCGCCTTCCAATGTACACGCCAATCGGGGCGCCGGCGAACCGTCTCGCAGTCGCTACTTGTGCCCGCTCTGCCAGCAGCTGTGCAACTGCGCCCTGCCCGTGCCGCCTCGCCTGCCGTCGCCTTCACACCAGCCAGCAGCAGCAGCAGCAGCAGTTCGATCCGGACAACGACGCCGAACAATTCGACGCCTGGCTAGCCGACATTCGACGTTGGCCAGCGTCGATGCCGATTGCCGACGCCAATTCGTCGTCTGGCTGGCCCGGCGTCGAAGCTCAACGCGCGTTGGACAATCTGGTTCGGGTGTGCGAGTTCCGCGGCCTCGGCGCCGACCTGCCGCCCGAACTCCTGCCAAAAACTGGCGTCGCCGCTATTGATAACAACGAAGACGGAGATAACGTTTGGAAACCGCCGCCCGGCGCCGATCCGCTCCTGCTAACCGTGGCGTACAGTCTGGAGGCGGCCGAGGCGGCTGGCCGGGCCGCCAACCGGCCGCTGTTCGACGCTCTGCCCGAACGATGCGCCATCGGTTTGGCCGCTCTGGTCCGGGCGGCCGCTCAACGTCCGGCGTCTCAGCAGCGGCAGCAGGCGGATGCCGATCGTCTGCGACAGATTGCGCAACGCTGCCTGAGCCTGCTGCTGCCGCTGACGGATCAGGAGCGGCAATTGTCGCCCTGCCTGTTGGAGGTGGACATGGCCACGTGTCCTTGTGCTGCTCACCTACTGTCTGTACCGTCTGGTTAACCGTTCGCCAGACTGTTCAGATGTTGGATTGTGTCGCCTGGTTCGACTGGTGGCTGCGGCTCACCTGTTTCAGGTAGGATTTTTTTATCTAGTGTAGGGTTTATTTATAATTTCATTTAATTATCCCAATTTTAACTGTTTTCCGTACTTTCGCAAGCATGATCCTTAGTTCCTTAAGAATAATCCCCATTTCCTCGATTACAGATCCCATATGCTAAAAAACGATCCACATTTCAATAAGTATGATCATCCTAGTATGATCCCTATTTCCTCAATTCAGATCCCCATTTCCTCAAGTATGATTACCATGTTCACATGTATTATCCCCATTTGAACATGTAAGACGCCCATTTTCTTAAGCAGGATCCCCATTTCCTTAAGTATGATCCCCATTTTCCTAAAGTAAAGATCCCTTATTTCCACATGTATGATCCCCATTTCCCCAAGTATAGATCTTCATTTCCTCATGTATGATCCCCATTTCCTTAAGTATAGATCCCCATTTCCTCATGTATGATCCCCATTTCCTCATGTATGATCCCCATTTCCTTAAGTATAGATCCCCATTTCCTCATGTATGATCCCCATTTCCTCAAGTATAGATCCCCATTTCCTTAAGTATAGATCCCCATTTCCTCATGTATGATCCCCATTTCCTCATGTATGATCCCCATTTCCTTAAGTATAGATCCCCATTTCCTCATGTATGATCCCCATTTCCTCAAGTATAGATCCCCATTTCCCCAAGTATAGATCTTCATTTCCTCATGTATGATCCCCATTTCCCCAAGTATAGATCTTCATTTCCTCATGTATGATCCCCATTTCCTTAAGTATAGATCCCCATTTCCTCAAGTATAGATCCCCATTTCCTTAAGTATAGATCCCCATTTCCTCAAGTATAGATCCCCATTTCCTCAAGTATAGATCCCCATTTCCACATGTATGATCCCCATTTCCTCAAGTATAGATCTTCATTTCCTCAAGTATAGATCCCCATTTCCTCAAGTATAGATCCCCATTTCCTCATGTATGATCCCCATTTCCTCATGTATGATCCCCATTTCCTCAAGTATAGATCTTCATTTCCTCATGTATGATCCCCATTTCCTTAAGTATAGATCCCCATTTCCTCAAGTATAGATCCCCATTTCCCCAAGTATAGATCTTCATTTCCTCAAGTATGATCCCCATTTCCTTAAGTATAGATCCCCATTTCCTCAAGTATAGATCCCCATTTCCCCAAGTATAGATCTTCGTTTCCACATGTATGATCCCCATTTCCCCAAGTATAGATCTTCATTTCCTCATGTATGATCCCCATTTCCTTAAGTATAGATCTTCATTTCCTCAAGTATAGATCCCCATTTCCTTAAGTATAGATCCCCATTTCCTTAAGTATAGATCCCCATTTCCTCATGTATGATCCCCATTTTCCTAAAGTAAAGATCCCCATTTCCTCAAGTATAGATCCCCATTTCCTCAAGTATAGATCCCCATTTCCTCAAGTATAGATCCCCATTTCCTCAAGTATAGATCCCCATTTCCTCAAGTATAGATCCCCATTTCTTCCGGTGTTATCCCCATTTTATGCGCTACAATCAAAATCCTATTATAATTATTCCCGTGTCCTTTACTGTGATCTGATCCCAATTTCTCATCGGAGATTATAGGGATTTCCAATCTACTATTCCAAAAAACTCCCCGCCAGATTTGCCTCACCCTGCCGAGCGCTGCCGACTCCCCGGCTGATGGCCCGGCCGCCGACCCAGACGCCTCAGGCGACGACGACAACAGCAACGGCGGCGCCTGCCGCAGTCTGGACCGGCTTGTCAGCCGTTGTCGACGTTCCGTCGGCCTGGCGCCCGCTGCCCAGACCGGCCCCGCCCTCGCCGAGCAGGTGGCCGCCGCCTGCCTGCCGCTGCTCCGCTGCGCCGCCCTGTTCTACCGCGCCCTCGCCGATGCTCCCGTCCCGTCGTCCTCGGGCCAGCCGGCCGCGTCGGCCGAATCCGAATTCACCTGGCTAGCCGGCCTGTTGCAGTTGCCAAAGCGACCAGGCGACCTAGCAACCGATCGGCTATTGTCGCTATGGTGCCGGGATTCGACTAGGCTGCGCCAGAAACTGCCCGGAGCCGTCCGCTATCCCAGACAGGCCTCCCGGCTGGTCGCCCTGCCCGCTGACTACACGGACCTGCTGTTGGAGTGCAGCGACTTCCAGTGCCCGTCCGGCGTGGGTCCCGGCCCGGCCGGGCGGAGCCTCCAGCCGGCCAAGTGTCTGGCCTGCGGCAAGCTGGTGTGCAGCAGCACCAACTGCTGCCAGATGCCCGTGTTCGGCGGTCGGGCCGAAATCGGCGGCGCAAATCTGCACGCCGTGATGTGCACGGGTGAGCGGCCGGCTGATATTGCTGGAGATTTCAATTTGTCCCAGTATCCCCTTGTCAGTGTCACTGTTTCAGGGTCTCAAGGATCGGAGCGTCAATTAGTAAATTTAAATATCCTCACTGGGGATCACTATTTATCCTTGGAAAACCATTGAAATTTCCTAATATCCCATTTAGGGATCAAAATTGCTTTAGATCGAATTATCCCATTTGGGGATAATAACTAAACGAGGCGTTATCCCCCCTCCCACCGCAGGCGGCACCGGGGTGTTCCTACGCGTCCTGGACTGCACCCTGCTGCTAGTGTCGGCGCCGAATCGCCTGGGCAGTTTGACCAACGCGCCCTACGTTGATCGGTACGGCGAAACTGACGAATACCTGCGCCGTGGCCAGCCGCTGCAGCTGAGCGCCGCCAGCTACGATCGGCTGCAGGAGGACTGGCTGCGGCACAGCCTGGCTGCCAGAGCCGGCCGGGACCCGCACTCTGCCAACTTCTACGAACTCTGATTGGATTGCATCGCGTCATTGTGTGGGCTTTGTGGCTGTCTTCTGTTCACTAAATATATCTATTGGTTTCTTCTGTGTTACTGTGTTTCTTTGACCCAGCCTAAACGATATCCCAGAGACAAAAATAATAATAATTTTTTATCCCGAATTCATGCGTCATTGTTTAACCTTTTCACATTCAAATTGATATATTTATTCAATTTATCAAATAAAACGCCGTTTGTTCTACTGCTTCAAAAGCTCACTAGTAGTTTGTCGAAGATGTGCACATTAAATTTGACAATGACATTCTAAAGATTAGAAAAATAATTCTTTGCTATCCGTTTCACCAAATGATTGATTTTTTTCGATTCTAAAATACACGCTATGGCCTTCGATGTAACTTACTAACTAGACTAGTTGGATAATCATCCAGCATGGTCCTCCTTTGTTTTATAGGTCTTCTAATGACAATAGTCTAACCGAGTCTATATGTACCCCAGAATTCGATTTCGATTTCAGCACACTAAAAATCCCGCTGATGATCGGCCTAACCTTGCAAAGTACAAATACACATGATTTACTTACCCATATTTATTTATGTATCCCTATTGCTTATTTTGTGTAACGGTTATTTGTTAAGAGTAATCCAGGAAAATTTTCTGTCTTTTCCTGTCGCCTTGTTGGTAATAAAAGAAAACTTTTATTGAATATTTTATCAATAACAAAAAAATTTTTCGTTTTGTCCGAATTTTTTTATGCTAATTTCTTTTGTTTGTCTCTATATTAATAAATCTCCCGATTTAAGTGCTTGAACCAAAAATCTTTAGATCCTAAAAGTTCAAAATCCCAAACTTTAGAGTCCCTAATTAAAAATATGTTACTTAAATCCCTACCTTTAATTTTCAGGACCAAAATCTCCGCTTCAGATTCGTAAACTTAACGTTCGAATCCCAGGCCTTAAGCTTCAGATCCCAAGCTTTCAGCTTCAGATCCCAACCTTTAGCTTCAGATCCCAACCTTTAGCTTCAGATCCCAACCTTCAGCTTCAGATCCCAAGCCTTGAGCTTCAGATCCCAAACCTTCAGCTTCAGATCCCAAGCAATCTGCTCAAGATCTTTAAAGCTGAAGATTACACGTTTCAGATCTTAAAACTTACGCTTTAGATCCGCAAACCAAAAATTTTGCTTTCAAGCCTAAAGCTTCGGATCCTCAGGTTATGAGCTTAAGCTTGATCCCAAATCTCAAAAATATCTTAGCGGCATCTCTCATCTCAATAGCAAATTTATGATCCATGGACAAGATAAAGTAACAATGGTCCTAAGTTGTTAATTTAAAGAGACTTCTCATTCGATAGATTGATTAACATATCAGGAAAAAAGAACATTGTTAATATAGCATTTTGCAAGCCAATTGGTCCTTCGAGCAAGCAATTTAATCCTGAATAGAGATTTCAAGCTGCCGCAGCTCAGATTTTCGTAGTCTATGGCCCAGACTGGTGGCAATAGAGCAAGCAATTTGATCCTTCGGACACGCATTTGAGAATTTCAAGCCTTTATGCATTGAAACTGAGATGTAATTATGATATAATTGAAATGATATGACGAAACTGAGGTGCAATTGAAACGGTGAGCCGCAGACGCTCAAACTGGTAAACTAAAGCAAAGTGACGAGATGAGCAAAGCTCACATTGTTCACGCTGGTTCACATGATATCCACTCCAGCAACACAAGCAGGGATGAACCGCAGCATGTGCCGAAACCATCCGCCACACTTGACTGGGGTGACTTCTGTTGTTGCCTCCTCAGCAATCCTGTGCAGAACAAGGACTCGCCACTCACGCAAAGTGGTCTCAGGAGGCGGACTGTCCAGTTCCTGCTGCACATCTGGCTGCGATAGCTGCCGCTTGATTGCCGCCTTCAGACAGGAATGCGCGCTCTCCACCGGATTCAGAAACGGCGAGTAGGGCGGAAGCACGACCACACGCCAGTTCGCCTCAAATTGCTGCGGAATGCTCACCCCGTTGTGGAAACGAGCGCCGTCGATGATTATGCTGCGTCCCCGGGACCTGCGCGTCCAAATGTTGAATCCGGTTTCGTCTATGTAGATAAGATGACATTCGGGTGTCAGACCAATGAACCACTGGGCAAATTCCTGTCTCCGAACTCTGTTCTCCGGACTGTTCCGAGCAGCTGGAACATCCGCGTCCCGACCAAGATTCTTCATCGTGATAAGCTGCTTGTCCAAAGCTCTGCTGACAGTTGCTTCACTCACTTCTAGGCCTGCATGCTCATCCTGTAGCTTGCGACGCAATTCCTTCAGGGTTAGAAGTGGATTCTCGTCCAACGATGTCCGCAGGAATTGCACATGTTCTTCTCCAAGTTTAGAAACTCGGTCGCCACCTCTACGGATTCTGACCTGGCGTCCTGTCTCTTCATAGCGTCTCCGAATGGAATAGACTGTCTTTCTCTTCACGTTCAGCCACCGTGAGATGTTGATCGGGCTGTCGCCTCTCTCAATGGCGGTGATGATTAGCTCGTACTTTTCATGGCTGATCTTTCGATACGGTCCCCGTGGTTGATTGGGTCCCTCGCTTTCAATTGAAACGCTAACATCACTTCCTTCTTCCTCCAATATAGCGCTGCCCTGCTCGCTATCCTCGTCAGACATGGCGCTTGCCGTTCTATTTTTAGTCAGGATCTGGGCTTGGCTTGAAATTCTCAAATGCGTGTCCGAAGGATCAAATTGCTTGCTCTATTGCCACCAGTCTGGGCCATAGACTACGAAAATCTGGGCTGCGGCAGCTTGAAATCTCTATTCAGGATTAAATTGCTTGCTCGAAGGACCAATTGGCTTGCAAAATGCTATATATATTGCACTGCCTTATTATCAGTTTGCAAACAGCAAGATTGGCAGTTGGCGCATTTCTTGTAGCCCAAGCCGTTCAATAATTTGGCTAATCTGCCCGGTTGAGTGTCGCTTGTACCGACTATAATACCTTATCGTCGTATCTTATTAAAGAATGGCATTATAGTGAACTTATAAGTTTAATAGGACAGCATATAGCCCTAAAATCTAACTCTCAATATGTACAGTACTTGTGAAAGCCCCCTGCTGGTCAATTATCACCTGATAAAGCTGATAAAAAATACAACCGATTTTACTGCTCTTTTTGAGGCTTATCTGACTGACTCAAAGCGCCATAGACAATTCAATGAAGCAAATAAAATTTGTATTATAATTTTATTGCACTTATTAACAGCAACTAATAATAAAAGTTGAGGTAAACATGTGTTAAAAGCTATTAATTGTATAAGCTTAGACCAAACGCGCAAGCGTCAGTTGCAGAGTAAAATGATTTTACCATTGTGTGTTTCCGGGTTGCGGTCACAAGTCACAACGCCGAGAAGACACTTAGAAAATCTAAGCAATTCCGGGACTGCTTTATATACTTTCTATTATGTCTTTCCGACGATGTGTCTTTTCGGCATTTTGGAACGCATCCTTTTTTGCCAAGCGAAAATTAAAACTAAATACAGTACAGGTAGGTGTAACGTGTAGCCTAGAGCCGCTGCACCGCCAGCAGCAGTTGCGAATCAGCTAGCGAGCAGCTGCCGCGTCTGGTGAATCCCACCAGCCGCACTGGGACACCCTCCGAGTCCGCCGCTACTTCGGCGACGCTGCCAATCGACTGCGGCGCCGATGGCAAAGTCCAGCTCCGCTGTCGCGCCTGTTTCTTCCGCTTGGTCCGCAGGTATCGGCGTCTGCGTTGGAGCACCAGCACGCAGTAGATTGACACCACAACGCCGGCGACGAATGCGCTGATCGTCAGCAGCACAGTGCCCGGCAGGTTCGGTCGATCCGAACGTTCATCAGATTGCGATTGCGAGCTCTGGCGCCGCTGTCCGACCTGCTGACGATGCCGACGATGCTGCGGTGGTCGTCCGGCCTCTTCGGTCACCAGACGGAGAAACTCCGATTTGACGGTTACGGCGGTGTTGTCGGCAAGCGGCGGCGGCGGCTGTGGCGGACAGCCGTCGGAGCAGCCGCCGGCGCCAGCGCAGCTGCTGCTGCCGTTGTGCTGTGCCACAGTCAGCATTGGCGCCTCGCCGCAGAAATCCTCCACCGTGGCCTGGAGCCGCTCGGCCAGCAGGCGGTCCACCAAGGCGAAATTGTTCAGCCGTAGTCGGCGCAGGCGCCAGTCGGGGAGGCTGCAGATGAAGCTAGTCAGGCTGGGCAGCAACTCCAGCGCCGCGACATCGTCAGCTGCGCCTATCGACGCTGCCGAATTGGTTGACAGGCGCAGATGGACGAGGCCAGTCAGGCTGGCTAGCGCCGGCGTCGGCGGCTGGACGCCAGCCGGCAGTTCCAAGTCGAGTTCGGTCAGGCCCGCGGACGGGCGGCCGCAGAAGAGGCCGGGATCGAGTCGGAACAGCCGGGCGCTGCCGGTCACTCGCAGTCGGCGCAGCCGGCCGAGGCTGGCCAGGGCGCCGGGCTGCAGGCAGGCCAGGCGGGAGTTGGCCGTCAGGCTGAGGCTGGCCAGGCCTGGCGCGGCTTCCAGGGCCCCGGCGTGCAGGCAGGTGAAGTTGCAGTCAGCCAGCACCAGATGTCGGAGGCTGGGCAGGTCTGACAGCGCTGCCAGCGATAGAACCGGCTGGTTGAGTCGGCGAAGCACCAGAGCCACGTCCGAGCGGAGGCGACTCTCTAACGGTGCGAGGGCTCCAGCTGGCAGGCTGTTGACGCTCTGGTTGCTTAGCAACGGCGGACTGAGCTCCCAGTGCTCGAGTTGATCGGCTCGACGAATGCCGACGAATAAATGGCGAGTGAAGGCGGCTGCGGTGTCAGAGGGGGTCGCCGATGGTCGGCAGTCGAGCCGGGACGCCTGTCCGTCGTTGAACAGAAGGCAGGCCCCGGCGCCACCTTCCAATCCGATGGCTAATCGGCAGCAGCAGCAGCAAAAGCAGCTCAAGACTGCGATGAAGATTTTGGTAAGCTGAGAAGGCATTAAATTGGCAACGGCAAGCTAAAATTTTCTATATGAGCAGTTCAGGTTGCTAAGTTGCATCCATCAATCGACTCTGAATAGGCTATTCGGGGCATTGATCTTCGACTATAATTGAGAAAAGAAGAAATAAAAAAATCGTGTTTTTAGTCCAGACGCGTCTTATTCTAATACGTGTACGCCACTCGGGTATTTTTTTTATTTAAGAAGGCATTCCAACGCCCAGACTGACTGGCTGGCTATTTGTGGGCAGCCTATCAGAGAGGCCTTTGGTCAAGGCATGCTGGGGGTAAAAAAGAACGAGAACGAGGTGCAGGGACAGGAGGGCAGAGCGAAGAATCTGTTTGCCAGAGAGGCCTTATCTCATATTAGTTCACCCGCCCCTCCCCCCGAAGCGTGCTCCCGTGTACGCACGCCTCTGCCGCTCTCCTGCCCGTGTACACTCACATTGGCATACACATGTTATTTGTCTGACTTCGAGTAATGCGTATAATATTAGTTTTTTTTAAAGTGCATTATTTTATTTTATGCCTACAGAATTTTAAATTAGGCTCATTATTTTTTTAAATGCCAGTTAATCATCTGCGTCATTGCGGAGTAGCTAATATGTGCGTGCGGGTTATAGGCAGAGGAAAGATCTGATTTTTTTTAAACCAGCAAAAAAGCCACGCTCCTCCAGTCATCTCTCTGCTGCTTTCTGCGGGGGGGGCTTAGAAAGGGCTTGATTTTCTTTTTCTTTTATTGCTACAATTTCGTATGTACGCTCGTGTATACATATTTAATGATTAAAACTTTTCATTGGATTATAAGGTGGCAATTGGGGGCAATTGAGGCCGTATAAAGCTTCTGTGTGTGTGTGTGTGTGTGTGCCTGCCACCGACTGCACGATGTCTACTTGCTGGGTGACATTTGACTAGCGCTTCGCCTCAACCATCTTGCTTATCGCTGGCTGCAGTGTATTTAGTTAGTTAAGGGGACCCCGCCCTCTTCAGCACGCCCTATAATGGCTCTGCACTTTGTCCCTTATTGCAGTGTCACAATTCGGATTGTTTTTTTTTGTTCTACTGTGAGCTCTCTCTATTAAATTTGTTTGCTTTGATGAAGAATTGCAGTACCAACCAATGCAGTAGCTGTGTGCCCTCGTTTAGTCAGCTTGGCGAATTTGACTTAGATTTATATTTGTGTCTCCCTGTATGCCTGCGTTTGTTTATCACGCGGATCAGATTGCAAAATTGGATTAATGCTGAAAAAATACCACACAGTTATAACTTTTACAAATAAGTTTTTGTCTGAATTCTACAGTTCTGGTTTACTTATTCTTTACGCAGTTCATAATTCTTAGTCAGCCAGCGATTTATAATTTCTTTAGTTGATATTTGTCATAAGTCTGTGGATGTTCCAGTCATTAGTCAGTGGATGTTTCAGTCATTGGTCTTTGGATGTTCCAGTCATTAGTCAGTTGGTGTTTCAGTCATTAGTCAGCTGATGTTTCAGTCATTGGTCTGTGGATGTTCCAGTCATTAGTCAGTTGATGTTTCAGTCATTAGTCAGCTGATGTTTCAGTCATTGGTCTGTGGATGTTCCAGTCATTAGTCAGTTGATGTTTCAGTCATTAGTCAGCTGATGTTTCAGTCATTAGTCAGTTGATGTTTCAGTCATTAGTAATTTGATGTTTCAGTCATTAGTCAGTTGATGTTTCAGTCATTGGTCTGTGGATGTTTCAGTCATTAGTCAGTGGATTTTTCAGTCGTTAGTCTTTGGATGTTCCAGTCATTAGTCAGTTGATGTTTCAGTCATTAGTCAGTTGGTGTTTCAGTCATTGGTCTGTGGATGTTCCAGTCATTAGTCAGCTGATGTTTCAGTCATTAGTCAGTTGATGTTTCAGTCATTGGTCTGTGGATGTTTCAGTCATTGGTCTGTGGATGTTTCAGTCATTGGTCTGTGGATGTTTCAGCCATTGGTCTGTGGATGTTTCAGTCATTGGTCTGTGGATGTTTCAGTCATTGGTCTGTGGATGTTTCAGTCATTGGTCTGTGGATGTTTCAGTCATTGGTCTGTGGATGTTTCAGTCATTGGTCAGTGGTTGTTTCAGTCATTAGTCAGTTGATGCTTCAGTCATTAGTCAGTTGATGTTTCAGTCATTAGTCAGTTGATGTTTCAGTCGTTAGTCAGTTGATGTTTCAGTCATTAGTCAGTTGATGTTTCAGCCATTAGTCAGTTGATGTTACAGTCATTAGTCAGTGGATTTTTCAGTCGTTAGTCTTTGGATGTTCCAGTCATTAGTCAGTTGATGTTTCAGTCATTAGTCAGTTGATGTTTCAGTCATTAGTCAGTTGGTGTTTCAGTCATTGGTCTGTGGATGTTTCAGTCATTGGTCTTTGGATGTTCCAGTCATTAGTCAGTTGGTGTTTCAGTCATTAGTCAGTTGGTGTTTCAGTCATTGGTCTGTGGATGTTCCAGTCATTAGTCAGTTGATGTTTCAGTCATTAGTCAGCTGATGTTTCAGTCATTAGTCAGTTGATGTTTCAGTCATTAGTCAGTTGATGTTTCAGTCATTAGTCAGTTGATGTTTCAGTCATTGGTCTGTGGATGTTTCAGTCATTAGTCAGTGGATTTTTCAGTCGTTAGTCTTTGGATGTTCCAGTCATTAGTCAGTTGATGTTTCAGTCATTGGTCTGTGGATGTTTCAGTCATTGGTCTGTGGATGTTCCAGTCATTAGTCAGTTGATGTTTCAGTCATTAGTCAGCTGATGTTTCAGTCATTAGTCAGTTGATGTTTCAGTCATTAGTCAGCTGATGTTTCAGTCATTAGTCAGTTGATGTTTCAGTCATTGGTCTGTGGATGTTTCAGTCATTGGTCTGTGGATGTTTCAGTCATTGGTCTGTGGATGTTTCAGTCATTGGTCTGTGGATGTTTCAGTCATTGGTCTGTGGATGTTTCAGTCATTGGTCTGTGGATGTTTCAGTCATTGGTCTGTGGATGTTTCAGTCATTGGTCAGTGGTTGTTTCAGTCATTAGTCAGTTGATGCTTCAGTCATTAGTCAGTTGATGTTTCAGCCATTAGTCAGTTGATGTTACAGTCCTTAGTCAGTGGATTTTTCAGTCGTTAGTCTTTGGATGTTCCAGTCATTAGTCAGTTGATGTTTCAGTCATTAGTCAGTTGGTGTTTCAGTCATTGGTCTGTGGATGTTCCAGTCATTAGTCAGTTGATGTTTCAGTCATTAGTCAGCTGATGTTTCAGTCATTAGTCAGTTGATGTTTCAGTCATTGGTCTGTGGATGTTTCAGTCATTGGTCTGTGGATGTTTCAGTCATTGGTCAGTGGATGTTTCAGTCATTGGTCTGTGGATGTTTCAGTCATTGGTCTGTAGATTTTTCAGTCGTTAGTCTTTGGATGTTCCAGTCATTGGTCTGTGGATGTTTCAGTCATTGGTCAGTGGATGTTTCAGTCATTGGTCTGTGGATGTTTCAGTCATTGGTCAGTGGTTGTTTCAGTCATTAGTCAGTTGATGCTTCAGTCATTAGTCAGTTGATGTTTCAGTCATTAGTCAGTTGATGTTTCAGTCGTTAGTCAGTTGATGTTTCAGTCATTAGTCAGTTGATGTTTCAGCCATTAGTCAGTTGATGTTACAGTCATTAGTCAGTGGATTTTTCAGTCGTTAGTCTTTGGATGTTCCAGTCATTAGTCAGTTGATGTTTCAGTCATTAGTCAGTTGATGATTCAGTCATTAGTCAGTTGGTGTTTCAGTCATTGGTCTGTGGATGTTTCAGTCATTGGTCTTTGGATGTTCCAGTCATTAGTCAGTTGGTGTTTCAGTCATTAGTCAGTTGGTGTTTCAGTCATTGGTCTGTGGATGTTCCAGTCATTAGTCAGTTGATGTTTCAGTCATTAGTCAGCTGATGTTTCAGTCATTAGTCAGTTGATGTTTCAGTCATTAGTCAGTTGATGTTTCAGTCATTAGTCAGTTGATGTTTCAGTCATTGGTCTGTGGATGTTTCAGTCATTAGTCAGTGGATTTTTCAGTCGTTAGTCTTTGGATGTTCCAGTCATTAGTCAGTTGATGTTTCAGTCATTGGTCTGTGGATGTTTCAGTCATTGGTCTGTGGATGTTCCAGTCATTAGTCAGTTGATGTTTCAGTCATTAGTCAGCTGATGTTTCAGTCATTAGTCAGTTGATGTTTCAGTCATTAGTCAGCTGATGTTTCAGTCATTAGTCAGTTGATGTTTCAGTCATTGGTCTGTGGATGTTTCAGTCATTGGTCTGTGGATGTTTCAGTCATTGGTCTGTGGATGTTTCAGTCATTGGTCTGTGGATGTTTCAGTCATTGGTCTGTGGATGTTTCAGTCATTGGTCTGTGGATGTTTCAGTCATTGGTCAGTGGTTGTTTCAGTCATTAGTCAGTTGATGCTTCAGTCATTAGTCAGTTGATGTTTCAGTCATTAGTCAGTTGATGTTTCAGTCGTTAGTCAGTTGATGCTTCAGTCATTAGTCAGTTGATGTTTCAGTCATTAGTCAGTTGATGTTTCAGTCGTTAGTCAGTTGATGTTTCAGTCATTAGTCAGTTGATGTTTCAGCCATTAGTCAGTTGATGTTACAGTCCTTAGTCAGTGGATTTTTCAGTCGTTAGTCTTTGGATGTTCCAGTCATTAGTCAGTTGATGTTTCAGTCATTAGTCAGTTGGTGTTTCAGTCATTGGTCTGTGGATGTTCCAGTCATTAGTCAGTTGATGTTTCAGTCATTAGTCAGCTGATGTTTCAGTCATTAGTCAGTTGATGTTTCAGTCATTGGTCTGTGGATGTTTCAGTCATTGGTCTGTGGATGTTTCAGTCATTGGTCAGTGGATGTTTCAGTCATTGGTCTGTGGATGTTTCAGTCATTGGTCTGTAGATTTTTCAGTCGTTAGTCTTTGGATGTTCCAGTCATTGGTCTGTGGATGTTTCAGTCATTGGTCAGTGGATGTTTCAGTCATTGGTCTGTGGATGTTTCAGTCATTAGTCAGTTGATGTTTCAGTCATTAGTCAGCTGATGTTTCAGTCATTAGTCAGTTGATGTTTCAGTCATTGGTCTGTGGATGTTTCAGTCATTGGTCTGTGGATGTTTCAGTCATTGGTCTGTGGATGTTCCAGTCATTAGTCAGTTGATGTTTCAGTCATTAGTCAGTGGTTGTTTCAGTCATTAGTCAGCTGATGTTTCAGTCATTAGTCAGCTGATGTTTCAGTCATTAGTCAGTTGATGTTTCAGTCATTGGTCTGTGGATGTTTCAGTCATTGGTCTGTGGATGTTTCAGTCATTGGTCTGTGGATGTTCCAGTCATTAGTCAGTTGATGTTTCAGTCATTAGTCAGCTGATGTTTCAGTCATTAGTCAGTTGATGTTTCAGTCATTAGTCAGCTGATGTTTCAGTCATTAGTCAGTTGATGTTTCAGTCATTGGTCTGTGGATGTTTCAGTCATTGGTCTGTGGATGTTTCAGTCATTGGTCTGTGGATGTTTCAGTCATTGGTCTGTGGATGTTTTAGTCATTGGTCTGTGGATGTTTCAGTCATTGGTCAGTGGTTGTTTCAGTCATTAGTCAGTGGTTGTTTCAGTCATTAGTCAGTTGATGCTTCAGTCATTAGTCAGTTGATGTTTCAGTCATTAGTCAGTTGATGTTTCAGTCATTAGTCAGTTGATGTTTCAGCCATTAGTCAGTTGATGTTACAGTCATTAGTCAGTTGATGTTTCAGTCTTTAGCCAGTTGATGTTGCAGTCATTAGTCAGTTGACGACAGTTTGGTCATGAGTCGCTGTTTGCTAGTCATAACTTCTTCATTCATTGATCTGGGAGTTGTCAGCTACAGTCGTTATTTTGGGTACCTTTCCATTAGTATTCAATTCATTGTGTATTCTTTAGTCAGAATGTCAGAGATTAGCCTAGTGATAAACAATGTCGGAGCATGCTCTCACCACATGCATACAGGCCACATGGATGATGCTTACAGGTTCTCTTGTCAAAATCAACCCATATTTTTCAAAGATCATTAATTTCACAGTAATTTGTTTATCTTTATCAACATATTTTTCAATTCTGAAGCCCAGTTTTGACAACCCAACAACAGATTGTGCTGATCAAGGTTGACCTCGTGACCTGAAGTTGTGGTTGTAAAGAAAAAAGGTTTTTCAACTGTGCCAGAGATTCACCACCTAATCCCTTACCTTAGTAAGTGAAACAGTAGGGATAACTGGCCTGAACTAAAAATGTCACTTTAATGCTTTCGTCTCGGAATTTTCCCCTCGTTTCAAATACAGCAAACTCGGAACCTTCAAAGCGTTTGACATCAACTGACCCCTGGTATTTGACCTGGTCAGCCACAGCTGGGAGGGCCATTAAGATGCAGTAGGGGGTAGCAGCAGTGGCTTAGTAGCTTCTTCTATCGGTGAGGAAATTCTATATTAGCTAGCTAGTAGGAAATAGCTGGAGGGCAGACAGGGAGGTGATTCCTATACGGCTTCTCTCTGATTGATGACGAGGTGAGGCTGACTGGGGCCCTGGTTTAGCAGCATTTTACCTGTTTCTGGGAGGTAGTTAGGGGGGGTTTAGGGAGCCATTAGACTGTGGGATAAGGTAGATTACGACGTCGTGGGGGCACAAGGGGAAAACAACTATAGGCAAGACGCTAAGGTGTTGCATGAGCGCTACATCAAATGGATTCGATGAGGATTTTGAACACACTCTATAAGTGAGGTGCGATGTAGCGGACAATCAACAGGACGATGGAGCAGTGAGATTTAGGAGTTTAGCATGTATTTAACAAGCTAAGAGAACAACTATAAATGGGGAAGATTTCAAATATCAAAGGCTTAAAAGCTCAAATCTCATCTAATTCCATGGAATTCCGGATGAAGAGTGCAAAGACGTGTAGCTAGAAAAAATTAAGCTAGGAAAAAAATCTAACGGACGGAAGACGAAAAAATTAAAAAAGGACATCAATGCGTGCTGATGAAGCCAGACAGAAGAGGCTGGAGGGCATGCATTCACTCGCACTAGGGAAGGCAAAGGATTTAAAATTATTCTAATTTTTGAATTATCAAGACAGACGCAAAATCAAGGACATCAACGAAATAGTTGGCCAGGGCATGTCCTGCTGTCCAAGCCGACCATAAAAGAATTTGGTCGGGCAAAAATAAAACTGCCATCTTTTCCCACCTGGAATTAGGGAAGAACAATATTTGTGCTTCTACAGCTAAGTCTCTAATTGCGGCAAAGGATACGTGTAAAAAACATAAGAATTCCATTTGATCCTTTAGTTAGTGTCGATGTGTACTTTTAGGGCAAACCGCAGCTAGGGGCCAAATTTAATTTTTCTAATAAAATCTCTGATTGACAGAATCATATTCAGATTAGCAAATCGTACTTTAACCCATTAATTGCTGGTGGAGAACTCAAACACTGTGCCAATATTTTAGATCAGAGTTTTTACACGCCTACTAAGAGTAGCAAGATGCAAATATGAATTCTCTGATTGTTATGGAAAATTTGGAAGCCTAATTGGTACAGACGAGGGCAATTGTGACTGTCGGCAACTAATAAGATAAACAAAACCTCGGATTTATTATTCGCCTGTTTTTAACGAATTGAAACCGCTTTTTTCTATTTCCATAGAATTTTCACTTCATCAGCTAGCCGAGACTCGAGAGGTTGACTGACTCAACTTGGGTCACTTCGTCAGCAGTCAGTGTGGTAAACACGCTATTCTATTTAGTCACCACGCCGAGCCAAAGGCAAGCGGCTTAGACACATCTGACAATCTGTGCCCATTAGGCAAGTAGCCGACCACAACAACTAAGCGAATATTTCGTCAGGTGAAAATCGCTACTCCACAAAGCGGCAGAGATTGGTGGTGACTCACCCAGTTTTAATCTTATCTCTTAGATTTTGAAGGTTACGCGTAGCCATAGGCCACATGACACCGACAGGGGCACCTCGTTTTACTATTTTCTTCAACAGAAATTATCGTAAAGCAATTTGCTTAACATGCAGGCGCCAGGTGATTCTCACTTACTAGATAATTAAGAAGTTAAAATCTTTGACTTCTGTTATCGCAGCGTGCCGTATCAGCGCTGCCGTGCTCTGGGCTGTTCGGCCTCCAAGGTATAAGGGTCACTCAGGTTGGGCTACGCAATCAGTAGGTTAAACTTCACACGCAAAAGTATTAGCAGGGTAATCGAACTGATAGATGCCTAGAACTAACTCCAGTTCAGGACGTAATGGACGTCGAAGCATGAGCAGGTCCGGCACTGACATGTCGGAGTCGCTGCCGCTGATGGCGTCAGACGCGGAGGCCGCGGCCAGCGATCAATCTGGCTACGAGACCTTCATCGAGAAAGAGTACCCGACGCCGAAGCAGAAGGCCGCCGCAGCGGGTCGAGCAATCTCCTTTACCAATGGAAGCACGCGGGGTGAGCTCAATTGTTACTATGGTTTACCATACTAACAACGCTTCAGTCAAAGATTCATTGTTTAACGCCGATTGTTTAACGATGCCTCAGCGAATCAGAAACGTTCTAGTCGAGTATGCTAAACGATAGTGACAATAAGCTTATTCATATGGTTCCATCGTTAAGCAATAAGCAAAGATCACTCGTGGCTACGCCACTCGTGAATTTGCTTATTGCTTAACTCTAGAACCATATAAATAATCTCCCATTGTGTACCGCTATGGCTGTTTGGTCTATGGTTGACTAGTGACTAGTTTAACAAATGGCACTGGGAAGTTGGAAATGGGTAGGGGACCTTTTCTAGAAGTAAAAGTACTTAGAAGAAAGCTGGGTAGAGCTAAGATGTCCATGGCAGAAGTTGGAACTAAACAAACTGGGCTAAGCGGAAGCTAAACTTTGTTGTTTAGCCGGAAGCTAGCGGAACCCGGAACACATGTCCGATGAGGAAGCCAAGAGTCTTTCCTCCGTTAACGAATTCGCAGATAATGTCGTCAGACGGGACTCAAGCCGCTATAAGCAAAGTCTCAGCCTGGTGGAGACGATCAGCTCCATCACTCTGGCCTGGGAGAACATCAACGTGTATGCCCCGGTCATCGCCACGAACTGTTGCGGTCGCGCATACGAGACAGGCGCGCGCAAGCAGATTCTGCACGGCGTGTCGGGGGTAGCCCAGCCCGGCACTCTCCTGGCCATCCTCGGCGCGTCGGGCGCCGGCAAAAGCACTTTGCTCAACGTACTGACGGCCAGAAACCAGTCCACGCTAACCATTGAAGGCTCCGTCAGGGTTAACGGCATGCGAGTTGACAAGGGCATCAAGGCCTTGTCGGCGTACGTGCAGCAGGACGACATGTTCATCGGGACGCTGAAAGTTCGCGAGCACCTGTGGTTCCAAGCCCTGCTGCGCATGGATTCAGAGATCTCGCTGGAGGACCGGCGCACCCGAGTCGAGGAGGTGCTGGACGAGCTGGGACTCGCCAAGTGCGCCGATGACTACATTGGCAATCCGGGAACGCGAAAGGGCATCTCAGGCGGCGAGATGAAGCGCCTCAGCTTCGCTACGGAGCTTATAACTAATCCGCCTTTGATGTTCTGCGACGAGCCGACCTCCGGGCTGGACAGCTACATGGCCGAGACTGTGGTGCGAACTTTGAGACGCCTCGCCGCCAACGGCCGCACCATCCTGTGCACCATCCACCAGCCATCTTCCGAGTCGTTCGCGCTGTTTGACCAGCTGATGCTGATGGCCGAAGGCCGGGTGGCCTATCTGGGCCCAGCCTCGGAGGCTGCCGACTTCTTTGCCAATTGCGGCTTCCCGTGTCCGCCTAACTACAACCCGGCTGATCATTTCGTCCACACGCTCGCCGTCCGCCCCGGAGCCGAGCACGACTGCCGGCGTCGGGTCGGCGAATTGGCGCACGCATTCGCCAAATCGGCGCTGGCCGAAGCCGCCACAGAGACGGCGCGTCAGCAGGACTTCTGGGATAGTCAGCAGGTGGCTGATGTGACCAGCGAGCTACAGGACCGGTCGCCTTATCGAGCCTCCTGGAGCCGGCAGGTCCTGGCCCTGCTGTGGCGCTGCTGGCTGGCGCAGGCTCGCGACGCCAACGTGTTCGCCGTGCGAATCCTGCAGACCATCATCGTGGCCGTGATTGTTGCCGCCGTGTACTTTAACCAGACCTACGACCAGAACGGCGTCATGAATCTGAACGGCGCCATGTTCCTCTTTCTCACTAACACAACATTTGCTAACTTCTACACCGTGCTGAACTCGTTCCCGCTGGAGCTGCCAATTTTCTACCGGGAGCATCACAACGGAATGTACCGAGTTGACGCCTACTTTCTATGCAAGAATGTTGCCGAGGTGCCGCTATTCCTCCTGCTACCGTTTATCTTCACTGTCATCATCTACTGGTCAATCGGGCTGGAGCGAAGCTTGCCAGCCTTTCTGGTGGCCCTGCTGGTCGTCGTTCTAGTCTGCAAGGCGGCCGTCTCGCTGGCCTATTTTGTAGCCACGGCCAGCGGACGAATCGACATCGCCCTGGCCGTGTCCAACCCGGCCATCCTGCCCTTCCTGCTCCTCGGCGGCTTCTTCCTCAACCAGGCCAGCGTGCCTCTGTGGCTGGACTGGATGCGCTTCCTGTCCTGGTTCAGCTACGGCTACGAGACCCTGGTGGTGAACCAGTGGAGCCGCGTAGCTAACATCAGCTGTCCAGCCGAGCAGTCGTCTAGCAGGTGTTTTTACACGGGTGATGACGTAATCAACAATTTGAATTTCAAGGCGGAACGGATTGGCTTCAATATAGGCATGCTCTGCACTCTGATTGTCGCTCTGAGGACGCTCTCCTTTGTCTGCCTGTGGCTTCGAGCCAGGGAAAAGTCTAGAAGCTGAGCCGAGCTCTTTCGTTTTCATCTAAATAACTTATTGCTTTTCATTTTCATTATCAAGTATAACACAATAAATAAAAAAGCATTGATTTTGCAATTTGTTTTGGTTTTTTCAGAAAAAAAGATTTGAATTCTTTCAAATTTATTCGAATCATGATTATAGTGTAGAATTAGCAGAGTTGGAAATCAAAGATTATTCATACTTGAACTAGTTAAGCTACTCATTAACGAGTAGTATAAGTAGGATTTGTTGGAAAATCTCGTTCAAAGAAGTCAGAAAAATAAATCAAGCCGTGGCATTGGGAATTCTGTCCGAATAATTCCGACAGAAAAACTCCTGGCCGTTGAGCTGAACTCTGAGCTGGGCAGTTGTAATAAAATCATTATTGCCATTGCTAGAATCGTAGCCCAGACAACACTTGGCGTTCACAAGCACAGAGGCTTGCTTGGCGGGCCAGCTGACCTCGAGTTGGTGCTCAGCCTCCGACGTGGGATTTACATCCCTATCAGCTCCACCGATGCCCTGCCAGTAGTGCCTGTGCCACCTGATCCTCACCCGGTGCTCCCCGGGTAGGAGCAGCTCGACACTGGGACAGTAATCCGACTCCAGATGGTGAATCCAGCGCTCAGTGACCAGGTCCCACTCCAGCCAGCGACGGAAATTCGGATCCGACGTGCCGAAACTTCCGCCTGTAGTGAATTGAGAAATAAAAAAAATTAAAACTTTTTTAATGGCGTTAGAGGGCGGCAAAACTCTGAAATCTCAAGCGACCTTGGCTGGACAACTGTTGCATTGGCGGCGGCGGACCCAGCCTTGGCGGAGCGTTCAACAATGGGTCCTGCTTGGCTAGAGCACATGCGGCAGCCGCTGCCTCGGGATCCAGCAACGGCAGGCGAAGTACGCTGAGCTCAGCCGATGCAACAACCTGGATTTGGTAGCGCTCGGCGCCAGGGCAGCGCCAGGCGAGCGGCCACAAGCCGGCGGACACAGCCAGCACCAGACCGCGGCCACGCGCGAATCGGTGAGTGGCCGCTCGAAGGCGCACCGCGACCCGGCCGGCTGAGAACTGGCGAGTTGCCTCCGTGGCGAAACCGTGGGAATCCTGCGAGGATCGTTGGGGGTGTGTCTGTAAGGGTCAGACCGCTCAGTCTGTAAGGGTCAGACCGCTCAGTCTGTAAGGGTCAGACCACTCAGTCTGTAAGGGTCAGACCACCCAGTCTGTAAGGGTCAGACCACTCAGTCTGTAAGGGTCAGACCACTCAGTCTGTAAGGGTCAGACCACCCAGTCTGTAAGGGTCAGACCACCCAGTCTGTAAGGGTCAGACCACTCAGTCTGTAAGGGTCAGACCACTCAGTCTGTAAGGGTCAGACCACTCAGTCTGTAAGGGTCAGACCACTCAGTCTGTAAGGGTCAGACCACTCAGTCTGTAAGGGTCAGACCACTCAGTCTGTAAGGGTCAGACCACTCAGTCTGTAAGGGTCAGACCACCCAGTCTGTAAGGGTCAGACCACTCAGTCTGTAAGGGTCAGACCACCCAGTCTGTAAGGGTCAGACCACTCAGTCTGTAAGGGTCAGACCACTCAGTCTGTAAGGGTCAGACCACTCAGTCTGTAAGGGTCAGACCACTCAGTCTGTAAGGGTCAGACCACTCAGTCTGTAAGGGTCAGACCACTCAGTCTGTAAGGGTCAGACCACTCAGTTTGTCGTGCAGCCCACCTGCTCCAAGTTCAAATTAGCGACGCCCCAGGCCACAAGGATGTCCCGGCCGCTGCCCGGGTCCCTCTCGCACAGTCTGACGCCGATGGTGGGCGAGGCGGCGGCGCCGGCTGCTTCCTGACTGTGGACAATTTTCAAATTTAGCGACACCTCGGCACAGCCAAACAGATCCAAATCTTCGGACAGCTTCTCCAACACCCAGACCGTTGCCATGGCGTTGCTAGCCGACTGATCCGGCGCTTCGTCCTTGTCGCCGAACGACAGACACTCCGGATAGGCGAAGCCGCACTCCGGCCTAGACGAGATGTCGACGGACCAGTCGGACGTCGAGGAGGCGTCCATGAGGCGGTCTCCGCGACGCACCAACTGCCGCCCGCTGGTCAGGCGGAATTCCGCCGGCCCGTCTGGCCCAAGAAGATCCGCGTAGCTGTCCGCGGCCAGCCAGCGTCCGCGCCACAGCTCCGCATTCCGGCTGGAGTCGTCAACGCGTTGAAAGGCTCGAAATCGAGCAGGCGACGCCGACAAAGGCTCGTCCGTCAGGTGCAGCCGCCACCAGCGCCGGCACTCGTCCACGAAGGCCAGGTTGGGCCCCGGCAGAGCCGTGTCGGGCCAGTCATGCGACCAGGGCCCGAGCAGGGCGCGACTGGCCGGATTGGGCAGGCGGTCAGCCAGGCGGAGCAGCGCGTCCGAGTACAGATCGCGCCAGCCGCCCACCAGCAGCACCGGCACCGTCAGCTTGTCAGCGTTGAACTTCACCGAGCCGCGCCGCCAGTACTGGTCGGGAGTCTGGTGCCGCAGCCAGGTGTCAATCCAGGGCCGGTGGCCGGACCAGCTCAGCCGGTTGCGCCACTCCTCCAGCCAGTCAGCCGGGCGGACAGCCGGACTCGACGGCAGCGAGTTGATGGCCAGCATGAAGGAGCTCCAGGTGAGCGCCTCGGTGCCAATCACGCAGCCGCCGCAGTAGTGAATGTCGCTGCTGTACCGATCGTCGGTGCTGTAGATGCTGATGACGGCGGCCAGGCCCGGGCAGTTGAGCTCGGCGAGCTGCAGGCCGTTGAAGCCGCCCCAGCTCTTGCCGTAGAGGCCGACGCGGCCGTTGCTCCAGGGCTGCTCAGCCAGCCAGCCGATCAGCTGACGCCCGTCAGACAGCTCGTCTGGCGAATACTCGTCCGAGCAGCGTCCGTCGGAGTCGCCGCTGCCGCGCAGGTCCGCCCTGGCCACGGCGACGCCGTGAGACGCCGTCCAGACGTGGCGGCGGTGGTCGCGTACAGCCGTGATGTCGTCCTTGCGATAGGGCAGGTACTCCAGCACTACTGGGACAGTTGCTAGCGGCTCGCCATCGTTGCTATTCGAATCTCCGGCGTAAACTGGCCAGCTCGGCTCGTTTAGAAAGTGGTTGCTAAGGATACTGCCGCTTGGCAACGAGAGACGCACGGCTAGACGAATTCCGTCGCTCATGGGAACGAAAATGTTTGGCACTACGTGGACAGGGTGGGGGCCAAATCCTAGGTCCCTGGCCTGTTCAAGTGGGATCTCCATGCCGTGTTTAAAATATCTGGAATTTTTTTTCGAAATCGAAAATGAAACTACTGTGTTCAGAATAGTTCAGATCAGAACTGAAGCTAAATGTGATCAGATTGTGATCCGAATGGAAGCTAAATGTGATCCGAATAGAAGCTAAATGTGATCCGAATGGAAGCTAAATGTGATCCGAATGGAAGCTAAATGTGATCAGAATGGAAGCTAAATGTGATCAGAATGGAAGCTAAATGTGATCAGATTGGAAGCTAAATGTGATCCGAATGGAAGCTAGCTAAATGTGATCAGAATGGAAGCTAAATGTGATCAGAATGGACGCTAAATGTGATCAGAACTGAAGCTAAATGTGACCAGAAAGGAAGCTAAATGTGATCAGAATGGAAGCTAAATGTGATCAGAATGGAAGCTAAATGTGATCAGAACGGAAGCTAAATGTGATCAGAATGGAAGCTAAATGTGATCAGAATGGAAGCTAAATGTGATCCAAATGGAAGCTAAATGTGATCATAATGGAAGCTAAATGTGATCCGAATGGAAGCTAAATGTGATCAGAATGGAAGCTAGCAAAATGTGATCCGAATGGAAGCTAAATGTGATCAGAATGGAAGCTAGCTAATTGTGATCAGAATGGAAGCTAAATGTGATCGGAACGGAAGCTAGCAAAATGTGATCAGAATGGAAGCTAAATGTGATCAGAATGGAAGCTAGCTAATTGTGATCAGAACGGAAGCTAAATGTGATCAGAACGGAAGCTAGCTAAATGTGATCAGAATGGAAGCTAAATGTGATCAGAATGGAAGCTAAATGTGATCCGAATGGAAGCTAAATGTAATCAGAATGGAAGCTAAATGTGATCCGAATGGAAGCTAAATGTGATCAGAACTGAAGCTAAATGTGACCAGAAAGGAAGCTAAATGTGATCAGAATGGAAGCTAAATGTGATCAGAATGGAAGCTAAATGTGATCAGAATGGAAGCTAAATGTGATCAGAATGGAAGCTAATTGTGATCAGAATGGAAGCTAAATGTGATCAGAATGGAAGCTAGCTAAATGTGATCAGAATGGAAGCTAGCTAAATGTGATCAGAATGGAAGCTAGCTAAATGTGATCAGAATGGAAGCTAAATGTGATCAGAATGGAAGCTAAATGTGATCAGAATGGAAGCTAAATGTGATCAGAATGGAAGCTAGCAAAATGTGATCAGAATGGAAGCTAGCTAAATGTGATCAGAATGGAAGCTAAATGTGATCAGAATGGAAGCTAAATGTGATCAGAATGGAAGCTAAATGTGATCAGAATGGAAGCTAGCTAAATGTGATCAGAATGGAAGCTAGCTAAATGTGATCAGAATGGAAGCTAAATGTGATCAGAATGGAAGCTAAATGTGATCAGAATGGAAGCTAAATGTGATCAGAATGGAAGCTAGCAAAATGTGATCAGAATGGAAGCTAGCTAAATGTGATCAGAATGGAAGCTAAATGTGATCAGAATGGAAGCTAAATGTGATCAGAATGGAAGCTAATTGTGATCAGAACGGAAGCTAAATGTGATCGGAACGGAAGCTAGCTAAATGTGATCAGAATGGAAGCTAAATGTGATCAGAATGGAAGCTAAATGTGATCGGAACGGAAGCTAGCTAAATGTGATCAGAATGGAAGCTAAATGTGATCCGAATGGAAGCTAAATGTGATCAGAAATGAAGCTAAATGTGATCAGAATGGAAGCTAGCTAATTGTGATCAGAACGGAAGCTAAATGTGATCAGAATGGAAGCTAGCTAATTGTGATCGGAACGGAAGCTAAATGTGATCAGAATGGAAGCTAGCTAATTGTGATCAGAACGGAAGCTAAATGTGATCGGAACGGAAGCTAGCTAAATGTGATCAGAATGGAAGCTAAATGTGATCAGAATGGAAGCTAAATGTGATCAGAATGGAAGCTAAATGTGATCAGAATGGAAGCTAGCTAATTGTGATCAGAACGGAAGCTAAATGTGATCGGAACGGAAGCTAGCTAAATGTGATCAGAATGGAAGCTAAATGTGATCCGAATGGAAGCTAAATGTGATCAGAATGGAAGCTAAATGTGATCCGAATGGAAGCTAAATGTGATCAGAATGGAAGCTAGCTAAATGTGATCAGAATGGAAGCTAAATGTGATCAGAATGGAAGCTAAATGTGATCAGAATGGAAGCTAAATGTGATCCGAATGGAAGCTAGCAAAATGTGATCAGAATGGAAGCTAAATGTGATCCGAATGGAAGCTAAATGTGATCAGAAATGAAGCTAAATGTGATCAGAATGGAAGCTAAATGTGATCCGAATGGAAGCTAGCAAAATGTGATCAGAATGGAAGCTAAATGTGATCAGAATGGAAGCTAAATGTGATCCGAATGGAAGCTAAATGTGATCCGAATGGAAGCTAAATGTGATCAGAATGGAAGCTAAATGTGATCAGAATGGAAGCTAGCTAAATGTGATCAGAAACTAAGCTAGCTAAATGTGATCAGAATGGAAGCTAAATGTGATCAGAATGGAAGCTAGCTAAATGTGATCAGAACGGAAGCTAAATGTGACCAGAAAGGAAGCTAATTGTGATCAGAACGGAAGCTAAATGTGATCGGAACGGAAGCTAGCTAAATGTGATCAGAATGGAAGCTAAATGTGATCCGAATGGAAGCTAAATGTGATCAGAATGGAAGCTAAATGTGATCCGAATGGAAGCTAAATGTGATCAGAATGGAAGCTAGCTAAATGTGATCAGAATGGAAGCTAAATGTGATCAGAATGGAAGCTAAATGTGATCGGAACGGAAGCTAGCTAAATGTGATCAGAATGGAAGCTAAATGTGATCCGAATGGAAGCTAAATGTGATCAGAAATGAAGCTAAATGTGATCAGAATGGAAGCTAGCTAATTGTGATCAGAACGGAAGCTAAATGTGATCAGAATGGAAGCTAGCTAATTGTGATCGGAACGGAAGCTAAATGTGATCAGAATGGAAGCTAGCTAATTGTGATCAGAACGGAAGCTAAATGTGATCGGAACGGAAGCTAGCTAAATGTGATCAGAATGGAAGCTAAATGTGATCAGAATGGAAGCTAAATGTGATCAGAATGGAAGCTAGCTAATTGTGATCAGAACGGAAGCTAAATGTGATCGGAACGGAAGCTAGCTAAATGTGATCAGAATGGAAGCTAAATGTGATCAGAATGGAAGCTAAATGTGATCCGAATGGAAGCTAAATGTGATCAGAATGGAAGCTAAATGTGATCCGAATGGAAGCTAAATGTGATCAGAACTGAAGCTAAATGTGACCAGAAAGGAAGCTAAATGTGATCAGAATGGAAGCTAAATGTGATCAGAATGGAAGCTAAATGTGATCAGAATGGAAGCTAAATGTGATCAGAATGGAAGCTAAATGTGATCAGAATGGAAGCTAAATGTGATCAGAATGGAAGCTAGCTAAATGTGATCAGAATGGAAGCTAAATGTGATCAGAATGGAAGCTAAATGTGATCAGAATGGAAGCTAGCAAAATGTGATCAGAATGGAAGCTAGCTAAATGTGATCAGAATGGAAGCTAAATGTGATCAGAATGGAAGCTAGCTAATTGTGATCAGAACGGAAGCTAAATGTGATCGGAACGGAAGCTAGCTAAATGTGATCAGAATGGAAGCTAAATGTGATCAGAATGGAAGCTAAATGTGATCAGAATGGAAGCTAAATGTGATCAGAATGGAAGCTAGCTAATTGTGATCAGAACGGAAGCTAAATGTGATCGGAACGGAAGCTAGCTAAATGTGATCAGAATGGAAGCTAAATGTGATCCGAATGGAAGCTAAATGTGATCAGAATGGAAGCTAAATGTGATCCGAATGGAAGCTAAATGTGATCAGAATGGAAGCTAGCTAAATGTGATCAGAATGGAAGCTAAATGTGATCAGAATGGAAGCTAAATGTGATCAGAATGGAAGCTAAATGTGATCCGAATGGAAGCTAGCAAAATGTGATCAGAATGGAAGCTAAATGTGATCCGAATGGAAGCTAAATGTGATCAGAAATGAAGCTAAATGTGATCAGAATGGAAGCTAAATGTGATCCGAATGGAAGCTAGCAAAATGTGATCAGAATGGAAGCTAAATGTGATCAGAATGGAAGCTAAATGTGATCCGAATGGAAGCTAAATGTGATCCGAATGGAAGCTAAATGTGATCAGAATGGAAGCTAAATGTGATCAGAATGGAAGCTAGCTAAATGTGATCAGAAACGAAGCTAGCTAAATGTGATCAGAATGGAAGCTAAATGTGATCAGAATGGAAGCTAGCTAAATGTGATCAGAACGGAAGCTAAATGTGACCAGAAAGGAAGCTAATTGTGATCAGAACGGAAGCTAAATGTGATCGGAACGGAAGCTAGCTAAATGTGATCAGAATGGAAGCTAAATGTGATCCGAATGGAAGCTAAATGTGATCAGAATGGAAGCTAAATGTGATCCGAATGGAAGCTAAATGTGATCAGAATGGAAGCTAGCTAAATGTGATCAGAATGGAAGCTAAATGTGATCAGAATGGAAGCTAAATGTGATCCGAATGGAAGCTAGCAAAATGTGATCAGAATGGAAGCTAAATGTGATCCGAATGGAAGCTAAATGTGATCAGAAATGAAGCTAAATGTGATCAGAATGGAAGCTAAATGTGATCCGAATGGAAGCTAGCAAAATGTGATCAGAATGGAAGCTAAATGTGATCAGAATGGAAGCTAAATGTGATCCGAATGGAAGCTAAATGTGATCCGAATGGAAGCTAAATGTGATCAGAATGGAAGCTAAATGTGATCAGAATGGAAGCTAGCTAAATGTGATCAGAATGGAAGCTAGCTAAATGTGATCAGAATGGAAGCTAAATGTGATCAGAATGGAAGCTAGCTAAATGTGATCAGAACGGAAGCTAAATGTGACCAGAAAGGAAGCTAAATGTGATCAGAATGGAAGCTAAATGTGATCAGAATGAAAGCTAAATGTGATCAGAATGGAAGCTAAATGTGATCCGAATGGAAGCTAAATGTGATCCGAATGGAAGCTAAATGTGATCCGAATGGAAGCTAAATGTGATCAGAATGGAAGCTAAATGTGATCCCAATGGAAGCTAAATGTGATCAGATTGGAAGCTAAATGTGATTAGAATGGAAGCTAAATGTGATCAGAACGGAAGCTAAATGTGATCAGAATGGAAGCTAAATGTGATCAGAATGGAAGCTAAATGTGATCAGAATGGAAGCTAAATGTGATCAGAATGGAAGCTATATGTGATCAGAATGGAAGCTAAATGTGATCAGAACTGAAGCTAAATGTGATCAGAATGGAAGCTAAATGTGATCAGAATGGAAGCTAAATGTGATCAGAACGGAAGCTAAATGTGATCGGAACGGAAGCTAAATGTGACCAGAACGCAAGCTAAATGTGATCGGAACGGAAGCTAACTGAAGATAACAACATAATACATGATAATCCTTTACTTACGCAATCATGCTACGCTTGCAGCTTTTGCTATCAGGATAAAAACGCGTGTAGAAATTTTGTTCTAAAATCTGGGATATCTCTATAAAAAACGAATAAGCAGTTACAGAATTCAGTTATCAGCAATGCCCTATAGCCCCCAATAAGACACTGCAATGGACTGATAGCAGAATGAACCAAATTTTGGACTGCATGAGAAAACAGCAGCTCGCTATGGAGCTGAATATTTTTCCAAATATTTTTGTTTCTGTCAGCTGTTGCGTCCTTAATATACAAAATCCAATTTTAGGAGTCCCGATTACGGTACTCTAAGCACCAAATTCGTATTTCGCACTTGACTGCTCAAGCTAGGCCAAAAATACGTACTGTTAAAATAAGCACGCGCCCCAAACAAATTTAACGAACAAAATGAACGGATCGAGGGATGAAAGTCAGCAAGAACAACAACAAAAAACGGTTTAACTGAGTAGAAAATGAAATTGGGATCATACAACTGCAATGGGATCAGAGTTTCGATCAATCAACTCGTTCAAGTAGAGTGGGGAGGATTAGGTCGAGGTCGAAGATTATTGAGTTGGGGAAAAATGGGGCAGTAAATCAACAAATATATATATATTTTGGCCAAGAGGACAACTCCAACTCTGCACTTCAATAGAAACCAACAGGATATGAGCTACCACTCTCGCCGAGGGATTAGTCCTATACTAAGCAGGCATAGCAGGGAAGTTAAAAATCCTTCTATACACCCATAAATTTTATATTGAGCCCACACACAGAGTCAAACTGAGCATAGTGCGGTAGGTCTCTACAATATCCAGAATTGTTATTAACCCTAGAAGATTACAGTCAGAGATTACTGAAATTAAAAGCAGATTCTGCGACACGGTACAAATCCAGGGTATGCAAGACCCGCCTTATTTGCATTTTAATCAACTAGTTTTGTTTGAAGAAATGCCTGGCACCTGGAGCCAGGGCAGACAAAAATGTTTTTACAATAACTGGTTGACTAATTAGCTTAGAACACACGAATTTGCCTGTTGCCAGTTGGAACGCGCGCAAAGCTACACAAACGACTGTCGGACCTCCCAAACCACAGCGGCGCAGTCATCAGCCGCTGATTCGGCGTCAACCTGCCGCTCTTCAGCCTGCTGTCTAGGATGGCGATGCAGCCGAAGCGGCCCGGCGATGCCCGAGAACTGCAGGCTACGTCGAGCCAATGCGACCAGCGCGTCCCGATCCGACCGAATGCTGGCGTCCAAGCGTTGCACCTGGCGTTTTAGCCAGCACTTCAAGCCGTAGTAGTGGGCGTAATAGATTAACAGCAGCCCGACGCCCAGTACGATGTACAGCGAGCAAAAGTACACGGCTGGATAGTCGCCTTCGCGCAACGATTCGGCGCTTAGCAACAAGATGAAGAGGCCGAGGATGGTCATTATGACGCCGACCATGAGCTCCAGCCAGAGGGCGAGCCGGCAGCAGCGCCGCCAACGACGTCGATGGCGACGATTTTCCATGCGGTTTTTTAACAAGAAAGGCAGCGCAAGGAAATACACTGCTCCATTGGGAGAATGCAGTTGGGATCTTAATCTGGAATACAGCTAGCTAATCCTGACTAGCTCTGGGATTGGACGAGGCCTCGCCTGAACTTGCACTTTTATGCCTTTACGATATGCTCGCGTTGCTGGTTGGTTGATCTTGAGTTTAAGCTAATTAACTAGCCCAGATTAGCACAGCACATCCGCAAAGTACCCAAACTAAACAAAAACGCTAAACGTAATCCAGGAAGAAAATTGAATAGCACTCCCAGAAAATCACAGCAAACTTTGGGAACGAATTCTAAAAGTAAAACTTGCTCTGAAGTTACTAACACTAAAAGACTATGACTAGCTTGAGACACCCATAGATGATGACCAAACTGAGCCACTGACAGATGATGACCAACTTGAGACACTGACAGATGATGACCAACTTGAGACACTGACAGATGATGACCAACTTGAGACACTGACAGATGATGACCAACTTGAAACACTGACAGATGATGACCAACTTGAGACACTGACAGATGATGACCAACTTGAGACACTGACAGATGATGACCAACTTGAAACACTGACAGATGATGACCAACTTGAGACACTGACAGATGATGACCAACTTGAGACACTGACAGATGATGACCAACTTGAAACACTGACAGATGATGACCAACTTGAGACACTGACAGATGATGACCAACTTGAAACACTGACAGATGATGACCAACTTGAGACACTGACAGATGATGACCAACTTGAGACACTGACAGATGATGACCAACTTGAGACACTGACAGATGATGACCAACTTGAGACACTGACAGATGATGACCAACTTGAGACACTGACAGATGATGACCAACTTGAGACACTGACAGATGATGACCAACTCGAGACACTGACAGATGATGACCAACTCGAGACACTGACAGATGATGACCAACTTGAGACACTGACAGATGATGACCAACTTGAGACACTGACAGATGATGACCAACTCGAGACACTGACAGATGATGACCAACTTGAGACACTGACAGATGATGACCAACTTGAGACACTGACAGATGATGACCAACTTGAAACACTGACAGATGATGACCAACTTGAGACACTGACAGATGATGACCAACTTGAAACACTGACAGATGATGACCAACTTGAGACACTGACAGATGATGACCAACTTGAGACACTGACAGATGATGACCAACTTGAGACACTGACAGATGATGACCAACTTGAGACACTGACAGATGATGACCAACTTGAAACACTGACAGATGATGACCAACTTGAGACACTGACAGATGATGACCAACTTGAGACACTGACAGATGATGACCAACTTGAAACACTGACAGATGATGACCAACTTGAGACACTGACAGATGATGACCAACTTGAGACACTGACAGATGATGACCAACTTGAGACACTGACAGATGATGACCAACTTGAGACACTGACAGATGATGACCAACTTGAAACACTGACAGATGATGACCAACTTGAAACACCTCATTTTAAAAAATAAGCCACAAAATTTCATAAAACAACACGTAAAATATGCTGGGGCTACGCATTTAAAACCGAAATGAACGAAATGAATTAAGATTTTGATAAGTTTATTTTTTTTAATTAAACAAGCCACCCTACATCAAAATAACTGCGAGAACACACTAATTTTGGTTCAGCGATGCGCGAGCCACAAAAAAACAAAAGAGAACCGAACCGAACTATCCTTCTTATAAAAACAATCGCGAGCGACAGAGTCCGCAAAGTGAAGACAGTTAAATAATCCTTATTGAGAAATCAGCAAGATCCTACTTATCAGTAGCAAGTTCAGCGTACTAAGGTAAAGACGACAAAAATAATTTCGAATTTGTAAAAAAGAGTTGCGCGCTACGGTAAAAACTGTTTAGCATTTGACGAGGGTGATATCGGTGTTAGCCAATGAAAAACTTAAGCTTGAAACGCTGCGTGTCATTTAGCCAAAGCCTGAACAAGCCACAATCCTACCCTCCACTGTCTGTCTAACAGGTTTCATTGGCATAAAATACAGGGAAATAATACAAGTACTATAAGACGGAAGGGAGTTGAATAAACAAGTTCGAATCGATTTGTTAATTTTATTAACGTTGCTGCTGTTGTTTTTTTTTTAATTTGTTCAATTAAGAAAAAAAAACAACTGAAATAGTCGAAGTTTAATAAGAAGCGATTCTCTGCATGATGACTTTTATTTTAACCGTGAATTACTTACTCAACTTAATTGCTTACATAGCATTTAGCAACAGGCAGAGAATCGCTTCAAGGCCAGTAGACATAGCAGATGGGTTCGGGGAGATCTGCAGCCCAGTTGCGACTAATACATATTTTTAAACGCTAAAAAAATTATTTCTTCTCCTCGGCTGCCTTCTCAGCGGCCCGCTGCTGCTTCTGACGAAGAATCTCGGCATCGCGCTGGCGGCGCTCCTCCAAGCTCAGGCCTTTGTTGCCATCCTTCTCGTTAGCCGCCTTCTTTTTGCCCTGTTCGGCCTGCTTCTTGGCGTTCTTAGCCCTGGCCAGATCGCGCTGATTGCCGCGTGTCATTCTCTTGTTGTTATTATTGTTGGCTAGTTAGAGAGGGTTGGGGGAGGCAACCGCCTCGCTGCGTGCAAGGAATTGTGATAATTGGTTTACTAAAACCATTAGTTTTTTTGCATTTAATTGGCTACATCAGAAACTCTTAACTTATATTACAATGCTAGCTTTTAGTGTCATACTCTTTACTTTCTACTGCAAGTAAATGTAGATGCTTATTGATTAAATTAACTCAATAAAAGAAAAAAAGGCCAGTGTGCTATCTAGTAATAACAATGAGACTTGTTGTACAACTTGAAAATAGTTTAAAAAGAGTAGCTCTTTTAGTAAATATAAAAAATAATTTCAAGGCAAACATTCATCCCTTAAAATCCATTATGTTTTATAAGACACTAAGACTGATAAATGATGACCAAAAATAGAAAAAAATGTTGCAAAAGTAAATTCATTCTTTAATAGTAAATATTTGGCGTGCTAATTTCTTTGCTTCAAAAAATTTTTTTAGATTTAAAAGTTTTAATTTTAAGTAAAAAAAACTAAAATAAGTTTTCCACTTATTAGTTTCTTTAAAGTATATAGATTGATCATTATTATGATGTTTTTAGATAGTGGAAACTACTTGATAACAATTTAAAGATGCTAGATTTTTTAAAAAGTTCCAATAAACAGCACTTTACTATTTTTGGCTAGTGGACTATGACTAATAGAAGTAAAAAAATGGATAGCAATGTCAATACTATAACTAATATTTATACATTTTTACTATGAAAAAAATGTAACTACTACCAATTTGTACTTAAGCTCCAATTTTTCAAAAAAAACTTTGAAACTAGGTATATAATACATGTTTATCAAACTAAAAAATCAGAAAATATAGTATAAAAGACCTTTATGCAAAATTTGTATCTTGTCTACAATTTTTAGATTATGATTAGAAAAATAAAAGACCTATAAAGCCCTTAATAATCAAATAAACATATCTAGAACCAATAGAATAACCAACCCAAGGGATACATAGGTGTTTTCCCATGATCAAGATATCTTTTTGCTGAGAAATTTCTAGCATGTGTAGCCAAATTTTAATACCTGTCTAGTTCATATCCCACAATGCAGGTATTCCCAGAATAGCTATATAATATAGCAATGCATACCATGGGCATGGTATAGGGTTAGGTTATAGTTTTTATATTAAATTATTAAGATATAAAATGCAAAAATGATAGTTGCACAAATATATAGGAAACAGTCCATTTCGGCGACAGACCATTTCGGCGACAACCATTTCGGCGACAAGTCATTTCGGCGACAACCATTTCGGCGACCATACCCACTGACCCTCGTGTATAGACTAGGCTAAATGACGTGAACACGGTTGACCAACCGACCCGACTCGAATAAGTTCAATTAAAAGTAATAAAATTTAATCGAATAAAAGAAGCCACAAATCGGCAGAACTGTGGAACAAAGACACCAACAAATGCACTGTGATCTCGATTAGATCGATAAGTTCGATTAAAAGTAAAAGACCTTACTGTCCCACAGGGGCATTTATGTGGCTGCAAGCGAGCAGAAGTCCCTCTAAAGTCCTGGTGCTGGCCTCATACTCCGCCCAGAGACAGAAGTAGGCCTCCTGCCTTGCACGCACTGCTGGCCGTGCGTCCTGACGAGCGGCACCCTGGCTAAGTAGCGCTGCATCGATCTCAACCTGGCGGGCCTCCTGGTGCAGCAGCTTCAGCAGCAAGTAGAACTGCACATTAGCCCTCATAGCACGCCCTCAAAACACTATCAGATCCATTATTACTGCAGTTTCGATGTTTGTCACTGAAGTGGTTGTCGCCGAAATGACTTGTCACCAAAATGGTTGTCGCCAAAATGACTTGTTGCTGAAATGGACCGGATTCAATATATAGACCTACATAAAATATTTTTTCATAATTTACAAAAACAACAAGGTCTAGTAGTATTATAAATAGATAGCATTGGCAAGACAAATAGGCCTACCTTAAATAAATAAGGCCGAGTAATACTAGCAGGAGTTATAGCCTTGTGGCTAGGGCACCTGCCTTAGACCAGAAGGTTGTGGGTTCAAGTCCCAGCCCTAGAAGACAATTTGTGCCCTTGAGCAAGGCACTTAATCCTGCATTGCTTTAGTTTCACCTAGCTAAGATTGGGTACTAGTTTGAGCTAGGTAAAGTTAGTGTGGGTATTATGGCCCCTCAAGCCCATTAGGCTAAAAGCTGTACACAGCCCTTGCAACTAGCTGCAGCTGTGTCATGGGCTGTATATCTGATCAAAATGTTGGGTGTCTAAATTTATTATTATTTTATTATTTTTAGCAATAACTAATAATAATAGTAGGTCTAGCACTAGTAGGCATAGAGGTAAACCTATGACTATTATCCTTCTTAAAAGCAATTTGCTCTCTGCAGGCTTAATAAATTCTAGAACAGTTAAGAAACTTAATATCTATTACACATGAATTTACAAAAGTTGAAATGTTGTATATAAATAATTTCAAAAGTTAAATTAACATTTTTGTTTACTTCCACTGGTAAAAAATGTTCCAACCCTTGCACTTTTAAAAGCTACGCCTTCTTAAATAAAAAATTGGAGTACTTATAGACACGGCCACCATGCAGGCTCCCATTGTCACGACCGCCATGTCTCCTGTGTAGGGGCTTTCTATTTTAGGGAATTAGCCAGGATGGAATTCTTGCAGAAAAATCGCAATGCGTTTTTCGTTTCAGCAAAAAATACGATAATGCGACAAAAGTTCAGAAAAAATGTGCATAATACGAAGGGTCTTTGCGCATTTTGGCACACAAGCGTGGCACACACAAAGGTTTTTGGGTCAAAATTGTCCGCGGGACCTTTTTTTGGTCCTTCAAAGCTAATAAGCGCATAAATGGCGCACACTGTGCCACCTTCCTGAGTATGGATTGCGACAAATTAAATTATTTTGCACATTAGTTGAAAGTCGCATTTTTCTGTTTTGTGTGCCAAATGCAAGAATTCCATCCTGGGGAATTAGGGATCGGATGTGGTGTCCATAAGCTCCAATATTACAGACACGGCAGCCATTTCTCTAAGTGTGGCGTAAAAATTATACAAATTTGAAACACCTTATTTTTGGTTATTGGCCAAGTGGTAATCGAAAAATCAACTTTAATTTAGTATAGTTGCAGAGTAGACAGGCCTTGGTTAGCAATGGACTTAAATTAACTTAATTTGTTTATAATTTCCCTCTTTTGTAACCACATGCTTGAGACTCTGAAAAGCTGAATGGCGTCTGCTACTTTTTGCGTAAATTTTCTTTCTTTAGTCGGTTAGATAGAAAGCAATTTGTTGTGCATAATAAATTTTTTTACTAGCATTTACTTAACCAACCAACAAAGACGACGTCATTATTTCATAATGGTTTCCCGATTGATATTCAAAATTCAAAAAATTCTCTGTAATAAACAAATCTAAATTGCTCAAACTTTATTTTCGTTATAGAAAAATCGAATTGTGCTCTTGAGTCAAATTTCTAGTCAAAGCGGATGTACAAGACCGGATATAATCACCTGTAAGTGGTTCTTGCTATCTCCGCTTTCCTACGGCTAGTTGATAGGCAGGCGCCTATATGCCTGCCGGAGACCTAATTAAACTAAACGTTTCAAAACCTACAAAGCAAGGACCACTACTTAAGATGTTCTACATCAGCTAAAATGTTTCAGCTACAAAGCTGAAACTTATATTTCTCCATAGAGCAATAGAGATGAAAATATCATAATAGCTCTTTGAAATACATTACGGAGAAAAACGAGCGCCACTTACAGGGTGACTATCACCGGTCTTGTAACTTCCATTTGACTCAAAAATTGACTCAAGAGCAAATCTCGATTGCTCTATGAATAAGATGAAGTAAGAGCAATTTAGGCTTGTTTATTGTAGAGAAATGTTTGGATTTTGAATATCAATCTGAATATCAATCGGGAAATCGTTACATCGACATTTCTTTTTAGTATAAACGTGCCAAATGCAATTGATCTGCAATTTGACAATAGTAAAAAATTAAGCAGTGAAGCACAAATTTTAGTTACTCTTACTTTTTTATAAGATTTCTATTAAAGGAATTTTCGCTTTAAATTTAAAGAATTTCTAGTAAATTTTTTAAGGTATTTTAACAATGTTTTTTTTCATTTTTGCGAAATTCCGAACATTTTAAAGAAACATAGAACGTAAACTTTTAGCGAATCAAAGGAGCTTCTTCAAAGGAGCAGGAATAGAATTGAGATAATTAGAAAGACTAATAACTCATTTTCTAAGCTACACAGCTTCGATGGGTATATAAATACATAAATTTATTCATAAATAGTGCATATATATGCAAAAGTATTTATTTACTGCAACTTTAAATAAAAATAGTTTGAGATTGAATTGACCAGTGAAGTGAGCCTGTTTCCAATATCAGAAGAGTACATCTACGAGTATTTGACTAAAGTACACTGTCATATTGCCCATGGATACCCAGTCTGATTACTTCTTAAATATTAATTTTGTGCGTTAAGTTTCGAATTCGAATGGTAAAACCGCAAGCTCTGAAAAGTAAACCAATAAAACATGAAAGTAAAGTTTCGAGCTGCGTTCAGAATAAAAAAGCGTAAGTTGTCAAGGCATTTAAATATTTAATTTAAGACGACATAATCAGAATAATAAATCCACGTATTTTTGTTTAAGGTTCAGTCAGGTGTATTTTTTATTTAGCCAAAGCGGTACGACATGCCTAAAACATGAGACAGACAAAAACTATTGGGTAAAGCAAAATCAATCCACCTTTTAAAGACACAAAAAACGGTTAACGAAATGACACGCATACTGACAAACACAATTATATTGTTGTTAAGATTAATGTATAGCTAGTATATATTAACTAGATTGCGCAACAAGTGGTGCACAGTAACTGGGGCGATGGTTTCAGAGACGTAGCTAAAGAGAGAAACATAGCAAGTAGAACGTGGATAAATATCTTGCCGGTCAAATGACCCACTAACAAAAAAGTAACAAATTTTGTAGCTAATCCAGCTGCAAAAACTTTCAATTTGCATTAAAAGCAAACTAATTTGACAGGGAGAGTAAAAGTTATGGGACAAATTTGACAAAATAAACGACAATTACTATGGAAAGCCGCTGCAACTGCAACAACAGAATTAGAATAAACCCCATGGCACAGGAGCAAGGAACAAAATTAATAAATAATAAAATTGATTCCTATTGACAAGAAAAAATTGGAGAAGGTATGTTGTTTTTTGTTTTACTACATTAAACTTTAATCAACAAAAGCCTCTTGAGATTACAATGGTGCATAAATAAATAAATAATAAATAAATAATGTGTAGATAATATAAAGTAAAAAAGTGCGATTGTGGTGCACATTGTCAATCAGCTATAATTAATAATATTGTCAACTGCGTTGTTTAGTGCTCAAAGTGCGGGGGGGCAACAAAAATTTTATTAGATTTTTCTATTAGGTAATTTATTAATATATGAAAATGTTCGTTACATGCCGCTGACATTATGCAATAAGTAGCTAGAGACGAAAAAGTCCGGAGAAAAATGTTTATAAGACGCAATAAAAGAATTAAGAGGCTATTTTATTCAGCGAAACAATGGAATAAAGCGAGTCAAAGAGTTATGACAGAAAAAAAGTTAGATGGCGCAGTCTTGAACAAAAAAAATCTAACTACCTGTTCACGACAAATCGGATAGAGAAATCATCAAACACAAATCTCAAATGATAGTGCATGTTTTTGGGCGACAATAAATGACTAAGGGAAAGGCAGGCAGAGACAGCGTGAACAAAATTCTAACTAACAGGTGCTGGGAATAATAATAATAATCAGAACTGTATCCCCAAAACCGGATTTATAACACACAGTGACGAAGACAAAACAACATTTGCTAACATATTATTCAATTTTCGTTTTTTTCTGATTCACTTTTTTAGCTGAAATTTTTGTTTAACTTCAATAAATGAATTAGATGCATTAGTACACAGTGACACAATCACACCGCGTCTAATAATTGATTTATTAGTGAGAATGCGAGTAAAATAATCAAGATAAGAATGTGCGCGACAGATTCAGATAGATAGAAAACGGAAAAAACACAATATTCAGTCAGTAGTACTAATAAGTCCTCATCACACTACTAAGTCCTTTGTTAAGTAGTCAGTAAAGCATTTTGTGTATAGGGGTAATATTTTATCTTTGTTTTGCATTCAAAACTGCTGCGGCATGCCCGGATAAAATCCTCCACCCTGGTGATGAGGCGGCGGTGGCGGCGGCTGGTACGGCGGCATCCCGGCAATCCCCGGCGGCATACCGGCAACTCCAGGCGGCATCATCGAGTGCGGAGTGTTTGTGAGCATCAGCATTGGATTGTCTGCGAATTACAATTAAAAAACATTACGTGGTTGAATTTTAAAGCCAGTTTTCAAAGCAAAATGGCATGTCATTCAAAGCAACACCCGTCCCAAATAATGAGAAAGACTACTGTAAGTAAGGTCTGCTGTTTTTTACTTAAATTTCTCAAATTTGCATTATAAACTTTCATAATTTTTTCTGATATAATTGCCTAAAAACCAATCTGAAAATCGCCTAAAAGTTCTATAGTTAAGATCGCCCCTAAATTGGGTTAAAAATCGCCTCTAAACTAGCCTGAGAATCTCCTCTAAACTAGCCTGAGAATCTTCTCTAAACTAGCCTAAGAATCTCCTCTAAACTAGCCTAAGAATCTCCCCTAAACTAGCCTAAGATCCCCCCTAAACTAGCCTGAGAATCTCCGCTAAACTAGCCTAAAAATCTCCTCTAAACTAGCATAAGAATCGCCCCTAAACTAGCCTGAGAATCTCCTCTAAACTAGCCTAAGAATCGCCCCTAAACTAGCCTGAGAATCTCCGCTCAACTAGCATGAAAATCGCCGTTAAACTAGCCTGAGAATCTCCGCTAAACTAGCCTAAGAATCTCCTCTAAACTAGCCTGAGAATCGCCTCTAAACTAGCCTGAGAATCGCCTCTAAACTAGCCAGAGAATCGCCTCTAAACTAGCCTGAGAATCTCCTCTAAACTAAGAATCTCCCCTAAACTAGCCTAAGAATCTCCCCTAAACTAGCCTGAGAATCTCCGCTAAACTAGCCTAAGAATCTCCTCTAAACTAGCCTGAGAATCGCCTCTAAACTAGCCTGAGAATCTCCTCTAAACTAAGAATCTCCCCTAAACTAGCCTAAGAATCTCCCCTAAACTAGCCTGAGAGTCTCCGCTAAAGTAGCCTAAGAATCTCCTCTAAACTAGCCTGAGAATCGCCTCTAAACTAGCCAGAGAATCTCCTCTAAACTAGCCAGAGAATCGCCTCTAAACTAGCCAGAGAATCTCCTCTAAACTAGCCAGAGAATCGCCTCTAAACTAGCCAGAGAATCGCCTCCAAACTAGCCTGAGAATCTCCTCTAAACTAAGAATCTCCCCTAAACTAGCCTAAGAATCTCCCCTAAACTAGCCTGAGAATCTCCGCTAAACTAGCCTAAGAATCTCCTCTAAACTAGCATGAGAATCGCTCCTAAACTAGCACGAGAATCTCCGCTCAACTAGCATGAGAATCTCCTCTAAACTAGCCTGAGAATCGCCCCTAAACTAGCTAAGAATGGTCTCTATACTGGCTTGAGAATCGCCAATAAAAATGTCTTAAAAAATTGCGAAATCCGTCTATACTAAAAAAATAACTTTGGCGATTTAGTTAAAAAGAAAACAACTGGATAATAAAATAAAATAAACAAGCAACCAAACTAAAGCAAAAAAATGTTACTAGTTTTCAACGCAGAAAATGTTTTCTTTTATTCAAGAATTAAGGCTGAAAACGGGCGTCAATTACTTGAATTGGCGCTGCCAACGCTATGGAAGCTCGGGTACTGGTGCTGCTGGAATTGTGGACCAACACCCCAACAAAGAGCCGGCTGGGCTAAGTCTTTGTTTGTAAGCGAGAGGCGATCGATGCAGAGGTGCATTAGAGTTTGATAAAATGACCGATTCCCATAAACATTTGAATTCATATAGTGCTGCTTGCACCTTTAGAACCCATACTTTATTGACAAATAAACATAAAAAGCCATGTTTACTTTTAACCATCGTAAATCACTGTACATATTTTCACTATAAAGTCTAAAAAGCACGATTTTTTACATTTAAAAGCATTGCGCACTTCACTAAACACTCAGGTGTCCAAAAAAGAATTTTAAACAGCCTGATGTTTAAATACAGTTATTATTCAGACCCTATTATTCCACAAATCGCGATTACAAAAATTTCCACTTTTACTCACATCCGCTAAATTTCAACCAGTTCGGAGCCTAGAAATCTATAATTTACCATAGATAGATAAAAAGATAGATAGATAGACAGACAGACACACAGATAGATAGATAGATAGATAGATAGATAGATAGATAGATAGATAGATAGATAGATAGATAGATAGATAGATAGATAGATAGATAGATAGACAGATAGATAGATATATAGATAGATAGATAGATAGATAGATAGACAGACAGACAGACAGACAGACAGACAGATAGATGGTAATCCATTAATCCATAGACAATAGATAGAGCAGCACTGAACACAGTTAAATATCCCACGCCACTCACTCGGCATCACAATCGGATTGGCGCCGCTATCAACCTTCTCGTCCTGTTCGGCGCGCACAGACTCGGCCTGTTCCAGCCGCTCAATGCGAGCCTGGTACTCGGCCATGACCTGCACCAGGTAGGGCATCGTGTAGTCCATGAGGTTGTAGCGCCAGGCCAGCTCCATGACCTTGTCCGGCTTCAACAGATCGTAGCACTGGTACAGACAGGCGCAGAAGCATTCAGTGAGACGCTCGTCAAGGAACCACTGCAGCAGGGCGGAGGCCAGTTCGGGGTCGCGCGAGTCGGCGGCAAATTGCATGGCGTCCTTGTACAGCCGGTCCCGTTTGCACAGTTCGATGCTCTGACTGAACCGGTTGTTGCCCTTGTAGAGGAAGGCGGCAATGCGCCGGAATTCTAGCAGCTCGTGTTTCTCGCACTTCTGAGCCAGGCCGATGTTGTCGAAGTTGTTGAACGCTTCGATGCTGGCCCGAAGGCTCTGGTAGTCCTCCTCCTCGATGTACAGACTGTTCAGAGCCTCATTGATGTGCTTGTTGTTGTTCTGCTGGACGGCCTTGAGGTAGGGCTTCACCATGGCGATCTTGCCCTCCTTGGAGAAGAAGCTCACGGTGCGGGTGTGGTCCAGACGGGGAATCAGCACCTGCAGGATAACAGCGGGATGACTGCGTCACGGACAATCGGGTAGTTTGACAGATTAATAGACACGGACAGACAGACGTTTGAAAGGGGAAAATGAAGCTCAAAGACAGACGGACAGACAGACAGACAGACAGACATACAGAGACAGACAGACAGACAGACAGACAGACAAACAGACAGACAGACATACAGAGACAGACAGACAGAAAGACAGACAGACATGCAGTTAGACAGCCAGACAAGCAGGCCAACACTAACAATAAGCAGGCTGCAGTGCGGGTGTAAGACTCACTTGCAGCAGGTCGTTAAGCAGCAGCGGCTTGAAATCCAGATAGAACTTGATAGCCTTGTAGTAGATCTCGATATTAGCGCACTTAGAGATCATCTCCTTAAAGAATGACTCGCGCCAAGCCTCAGTGGGATGCTTCATCATAGTGAGTATAGCATTGTCGTATTCTTCGTATTTCTCGTATAGAAACACGAGCTCGGACCACAGGTGGGCCTGTTCGGCGGCGCGCAGCACCTTAGGAATGTTGATGCGCGACCAGAACAGTTCGAGGTGCTCCTTGAGCTTGGCCGGCCGGTACTTGCTGTATAGAATGGCCAGCTCAGTAAACAAGCCCATGTGGGCCCTGTCCAAGCCCAGGCCGGCTTCGAACAGCGAGATGAGCTCGTTAAACAGGCCCCTAGTCTGGTAGAAGTTGATCAGCTCCTCTAATTCGTCGGCGTGGATGATGATGTTGAGGCCGCAGATCTGGGCCAGCCTGTACTCTTGGCTCTCTAGGCAGGAGAAGCAAACCTGGAATTGTGCGAGAGTAGTGATGTACTTTTATCTAATAAAATTCTACTAAGATGAAAACGGTGTTCTGAAAAAAGCAAGAAATTTGCATAAAGTCTGGATCTCAATATACAAGCCGATAGAAAGTTGGAATCACTAATCAGATATACAAAGGGTAAGGATTTTTCGACACGATTCAAACTGGATTTTCTACGGTAGGGCTAGGAACTTTCAATAAAATATAAAATATGCAATGTTTTTCAAAAATTTGCTAAAGATGGGAGCTCCAAAAAACGAAATCTAGGATCTATCTAGAAAACAAAATATTGACTCTCTATCCTTCTCTTTGGGACTCAAAAGTGACGATCTTTCTAAGAAACGAAGATCGAATCTCTCTGGGATATCAAAGCCGGGATTGTTGTAAAGTGATGGACTTTATCTTTTGCGGTGTGAGTGCGTGTTTAATTGGACTCCGTTTATGTACATCCATATTTCTACCTTTTTGACAATGTACATGCACTCTAATAATATATAAGTGAATAACACAGCCCGCGTAAGGGTTTGAAGTCTGTTTGGATAAACTCTGGCTTTCTCTCGCTTACTACAGGGATCTTTCTAAGAAACGAAGCTCGAATCTCTGGGAAATCAAAGCCGGGATCTTTCTAAGAAACGAAGCTCGAATCTCTGGGAAATCAAAGCCGGGATCTTTCTAAGAAACGAAGCTCGAATCTCTTTGAGAAATCAAAGCCGGGATCTTACTAAGAAACAAAGCTCGAATCTCTCTGGGACATCAAAGCCGGAATCGTTCTAAAAAAGGAAGCTGGTATCTCGCTGGGAAATTTAAGTGAGGATTTCTTTCTCAGCAAAGAAGCTGGAATCTCTCAGGGACGTCAAAGTCGGGATCTTTTTAACAAACGAAATTCAAATCACCCTGGGATATTAAAGTCAGGAACTTTCCAAGAAACTACTTTTTTTAATCTCTTAGGGAGAACAAAGTTAAGATCTTTCTAGTAAATAGGGATCTATCTATCCAATAAATGAAGATTTAAAAAGTCTGCTTACTACGAGCGTAAGACAATGCTGTAGGAAAAAAACAAACCACACTCACCTCCTTCCAAGTCTTGGTAGAATTGGCCTTCCTGGCCGACTCCACAGCGCTCTGGAACTCGCCCAGCTTCACCTGGGTGATGGCCAACCGGGCATAGTTGGACACGTTGCTATAGAGAATTTTGGCGGCCTCGTACATCTCCTGGTCGAAGCAGCGGTCGGCAACTTCGGCAATTTTGGCGTGATTTGGCGAGTTGATGTACTCTTCCATGTCGGCCAGGCGGCCGGTCTTGGCGTAGGCGAACACCAGCTCCGTCTCGATGAACGACTCTTTGGCTTTCTTGCGCGCCATCAGCAGGAATTTGACCAGATCCTCCCAGTGGCCGGTTTCCCCGGCAACTCGGACCACGTCAACGTAGCAGCTGGGATCGTTGGCTTTGATGAAGCTGTCAATGGCCTCCTTGACGAAGCCCTCCTCTAGCTGGGCGCTGGCTAGCTGGGACCAGACAGCCGGCTCATTGCACTTCTCGGCGAATTCGTAGGCGCGGTCCAGATTGTGGATGTGCTCAATTAGCACCTGTGGTGTTCAAATTGGTACCACATGGGGATTTAATATCGATGCGGATGTGACAGATGAGTAGCCATGCGGATGTGACAGATGAGTAGCTATGCGGATGTGACAGAAGAGTAGCTATGCGGATGTGACAGATGAGTAGCTATGCGGATGTGACAGATGAGCAGCTATGCGGATGTGACAGATGAGCAGCTATGCGGATGTGACAGATGATTAACACTTCATGAGCCCTTAATGATTCGCATGAAATTGGATCGGCAGTGTCACCCAAAAAGACCAATTCTGATCTGCCCACCTTGATGGCGCTCTCGTTAACATCGAATTTCTTGAACACGGCGAAAGCCTCCTCAAATAGCTGATTGCTGATGGCAATCTGGGCAATCTCTGGGGCATCGAAATTCTCCAGCTTAGTAATGTACTCCATCACGCGATTGCGGTCGGCTTTGATAGCGGTCAGAATCAGCAGGTTCTGCAGGTTGCGATGATCTGAGAACACCGTGTTATCAAGGACAATTTTCTCCAACAGTTCGATTAGTTCGTTGGGCAGATCGGCGGCCATGAAAGATTTGACGCTGACGGAGATCTCCTCGGGATCGTTGGTCTCGGAGAGGGCAGTTTGCACCACCTGCAATTGGGCAGAATATTGATGAAAATTTTGGTATTTTTTATTAGCATTTCATTTATATCGGCGCTAATGGGGGCTGTGTGTAGCCAAGACGGGGTGAGTCTGGGGTAGTCTAGCCAAGGGGTTGTAGCTCAAAGGGGCAGTAGCTCAAAGGGGTTGTAGCTCAAAGGGGCAGTAGCTCATAGGGGTTGTAGCTCAAAGGGGTTGTAGCTCAAAGGGGCAGTAGCTCAAAGGGGTTGTAGCTCAAAGGGGCAGTAGCTCATAGGGGTTGTAGCTGAAAGGGGCAGTAGCTCAAAGGGGTTGTAGCTCAAAGGGGCAGTAGCTCATAGGGGTTGTAGCTGAAAGGGGCAGTAGCTGAAAGGGGTTGTAGCTCAAAGGAGCAGTAGCTCAAAGGGGTTGTAGCTCATAGGGGTTGTAGCTCAAAAGGGGTTTTAGCTCATAGGGGTTGTAGCTCAAAGGGGTTGTAGCTCAAAGGGGCAGTAGCTCAAAGGGGTTGTAGCTCAAAGGGGCAGTAGCTCATAGGGGTTGTAGCTCAAAGGGGCAGTAGCTCAAAGGGGTTGTAGCTCAAAGGGGCAGTAGCTCATAGGGGTTGTAGCTGAAAGGGGCAGTAGCTGAAAGGGGTTGTAGCTCAAAGGAGCAGTAGCTCAAAGGAGTTGTAGCTCAAAGGAGTTGTAGCTCATAGGGGTTGTAGCTCATAGGGGTTCTAGCTCAAAGGGGTTGTAGCTCATAGGGGTTGTAGCTCAAAAGGGGTTTTAGCTCATAGGGGTTGTAGCTCAAAGGGGTTGTAGCTCAAAAGGGGTTTTAGCTCATAGGGGTTGTAGCCCATAGGGGTTGTGGCTTAGAGGTTGTAGCTCAAAAAGTTTGTAGCTCAAAGGGGTGGTAGCTTAAAGGGGTTGTAGCTCAAAGGGGTTGTAGCCCATAGGGGTTGTAGCTCAACGGGGTTGTAGCTCAAAGGGGTTGTAGCTCAAAGGGGCAGTAGCTCAAATGGGTTGTAGCTCAAAGGGGCAGTAGCTCATAGGGGTTGTAGCTCAAAGGGGTTGTAGCTCAAAGGGGTTGTAGCTCAAAGGGGCAGTAGCTCATAGGGGTTGTAGCTCAAAGGGGCTGTAGCTCATAGGGGTTGTAGCTCAAAAGGGGTTTTAGCTCATAGGGGTTGTAGCTCAAAGGGGTTGTAGCTCATAGGGGTTGTAGCTCAAAAGGGGTTTTAGCTCATAGGGGTTGTAGCTCAAAGGAGCAGTAGCTCATAGGGGTTGTAGCTCATAGGGGCAGTAGCTCAACGGAGTTGTAGCTCAAAGGAGTTGTAGCTCAAAGGGGCAGTAGCTTAAAGGGGTTGTAGCTCAAAGGGGTTGTAGCTCAAAGGAGTTGTAGCTCAAAGGGGCAGTAGCTCAAAGGAGTTGTAGCTCAAAGGGGTTGTAGCTCAAAGGGGTTTTAGCTCATAGGGGTTGTAGCTCAAAAGGGGTTTTAGCTCATAGGGGTTGTAGCTCAAAGGAGCAGTAGCTCATAGGGGTTGTAGCTCATAGGGGCAGTAGCTCAACGGAGTTGTAGCTTAAAGGAGTTGTAGCTCAAAGGGGCAGTAGCTTAAAGGGGTTGTAGCTCAAAGGGGTTGTAGCTCAAAGGAGTTGTAGCTCAAAGGGGCAGTAGCTCAAAGGAGTTGTAGCTCAAAGGGGCAGTAGCTTAAAGGGGTTGTAGCTCAAAGGGGCAGTAGCTCAAATGGGTTGTAGCTCAAAGGGGCAGTAGCTCATAGGGGTTGTAGCTCAAAGGGGTTGTAGCTCAAAGGGGTTGTAGTTTAAAGGGGTTGTAGCTCAAAAGGGGTTTTAGCTCATAGGGGTTGTAGCTCAAAGGGGTTGTAGCTCAAAGGGGTTGTAGCTCAAAAGGGGTTTTAGCTCATAGGGGTTGTAGCTCAAAGGGGTTGTAGCTCAAAGGGGTTGTAGCTCATAGGGGTTTTAGCTCATAGGGGTTGTAGCTCAAAGGGGTTGTAGCTCAAAGGAGTTGTAGCTCAAAGGGGCAGTAGCTCAAAGGAGTTGTAGCTCAAAGGGGTTTTAGCTCAAAGGGGTTTTAGCTCATAGGGGTTGTAGCTCAAAGGGGTTGTAGCTCATAGGGGTTGTAGCTCAAATGGGTTGTAGCTCATAGGGGTTGTAGCTCAAAAGGGGTTTTAGCTCATAGGGGTTGTAGCTCAAAGGAGCAGTAGCTCATAGGGGTTGTAGCTCATAGGGGCAGTAGCTCAACGGAGTTGTAGCTCAAAGGAGTTGTAGCTCAAAGGGGCAGTAGCTTAAAGGGGTTGTAGCTCAAAGGGGTTGTAGCTCAAAGGAGTTGTAGCTCAAAGGGGCAGTAGCTCAAAGGAGTTGTAGCTCAAAGGGGCAGTAGCTTAAAGGGGTTGTAGCTCAAAGGGGCAGTAGCTCAAAGGGGTTGTAGCTCAAAGGGGCAGTAGCTCAAAGGGGTTGTAGCTGAAAGGGGCAGTAGCTCAAAGGGGTTGTAGCTCAAAGGGGTTGTAGTTTAAAGGGGTTGTAGCTCAAAAGAGGTTTTAGCTCATAGGGGTTGTAGCTCAAAGGGGTTGTAGCTCAAAGGGGTTGTAGCTCAAAAGGGGTTTTAGCTCATAGGGGTTGTAGCTCAAAGGGGTTGTAGCTCAAAGGGGTTGTAGCTCATAGGGGTTGTAGCTCAAAAGGGGTTTTAGCTCATAGGGGTTGTAGCTCAAAGGGGTTGTAGCTCAAAGGGGCAGTAGCTCAAAGGGGTTGTAGCTCAAAGGGGCAGTAGCTCATAGGGGTTGTAGCTCAAAGGGGCAGTAGCTCAAAGGGGTTGTAGCTCAAAGGGGCAGTAGCTCAAAGGGGTTGTAGCTCAAAGGGGCAGTAGCTCAAAGGGGTTGTAGCTCAAAGGGGCAGTAGCTCATAGGGGTTGTAGCTCAAAAAGTTTGTAGCTCAAAGGGGTGGTAGCTTAAAGGGGTTGTAGCTCATAGGGGTTGTAGCTCAAAGGGGCAGTAGCTCAAAGGGGTTGTAGCTCAAAGGGGCAGTAGCTCATAGGGGTTGTAGCTCAAAGGGGCAGTAGCTCAAAGGGGCAGTAGCTCAAAGGGGCAGTAGCTCATAGGGGTTGTAGCTCAAAAAGTTTGTAGCTCAAAGGGGTGGTAGCTTAAAGGGGTTGTAGCTCAAAGGGGTTGTAGCTCAAAGGGGCAGTAGCTCATAGGGGTTGTAGCTCAAAGGGGCAGTAGCTCAAAGGGGCAGTAGCTCAAAGGGGTTGTAGCTCAAAGGGGTTGTAGCTCATAGGGGTTGTAGCTCAAAGGGGTTGTAGCTCAAAGGAGTTGTAGCTCAAAGGGGCAGTAGCTCAAAGGAGTTGTAGCTCAAAGGAGTTGTAGCTCAAAGGGGCTGTAGCTCATAGGGGTTGTAGCTTTAATGGGTTGTAGCTAAAAGGGGTTGTAGCAAAGATAGGTAGTTAGCATAGATGAGTTGCAGCTAAGATGGGCTGTAGCTAAGAGATTAAAGCCTAAAATGGTTTTAGCCAGGAGAGTAGATAGACCAAAGAGCCAAAGGGCTCTAACCAAAGGGATTTGCAACTAATGAGGGCTAGACCTAGAGATGTACCTAAAGGCCAAGGGGCTGAAAAGCCTAGGATTTTTAGCTTTTGATCGGCATGCTTGAGAAAAAAACTTCTAACCTGATCGATCAGCTGCCTCCTGTAGACATTGTCCTCCTGCAGCACGCGAGCCCACAGCGTCTCGTCCTTGCGCTTAACCAAATACCTGGCCTGCGATTTGAACAGCGAGTTCTCGTTGCACACCCGAATCAGATCGTCGTCGCACTGGCCGCGCTCGTAGGCAATGCAGGACAGGTGCGGGTCGCGCTTCTCCGTGTACCGGCCAATCACGCGGGAATCGTAGAATCGGTTCTCCCTAAGAAATCGTTCCGGATTATTGTTGGCGTCGATGTAGATCTTGGCCAGGGCGTTGTGCGTAGCCGGCTCTTCCGAGCCTTCGTGAACGCGATGCTCCAACCAGGGTAGCAGCAGTTTGAGCCGGTTGCGCTTCTCCACTTCGGCCACGAGTTCGTCAGTTGAGAATTGGCCGCGGACAACTAGGATGAGCTGCTTGATCACGTCCTCGGCGCAGTCGACGTCTAGGAGGCCGCCGACAACTACTGGCAGGCGGCTGGGGTTCACCTGGATTGTTTGGTGATGTGGTTCCGCGCGATAGAGGCTGACGAGATTCTCAACAGGCTGGGAATAAATTCTTAAGATTCTAGGAAAATACTATATGCTAGGATGAGATTCTCAGTAGACTGCGAGGAGATTCTCAAGAGAAAGGGAGAGACTCTCAAAAGGATTGGAGGAGATTCTCAAGAGAATTGGGGGAGATTCTCAGTAGGTTGGAGGAGATTCTCAAGATAATGGGGGAGATTTTCAATAGGCTTGAAGGAGATTCTTAAGACAATAGGGGGGATTTTCAATAGGCTGGGAGGAGGTTCTCAAGAGAATTGGAGGGAGTTTCTCAATATGCTGGGAGAAGATTCTCAAGAAAATAGGAGTAAGATTCTAGAAAAATAGGGGGAGATTCTCAACAGGCGGGGAGAAGATTCTCAAGTGAATGGGGGAGCCCCTCAATAGGCTGGGAGGACGTGCTCAAGACAATAGGGGGAGATTCCTAATAGGCTGGGAAAAGATTCTCAATAGAATTGGGGAGATTATTAGTTGGTCAGGGGGAGATTCTCAAGAGAATGGGGGAGATTCTCAAGAATATAAGGGGAGACTCTCAGTAGGCTGGGAGGAGATTCTAAAGAGAATAGGGGGGATTCTCAATAGGCTGGGAGAAGATTCTCAAAAGGCTAAAGGAGACTCTCCGAAAACCGACTAAGGTGGACTCGAAATATAAGTTCGAAAAAAATCTGGCGAAATGTTTCACGCTTCCTAGTGTGTCGAGGAGCAGAAAATTCTCACTCTGCATGTTCAGTAAAGCACAATCTAAGGACAGCAAACAACAAGGCATGGTTTGCAATCGATGTCAATTGCAACAAAACTGTAAAAGCAGCTTAAGCAGCTGCCACTAAACCATTTAAATTGGACACACGCTGTATAAAAACGGTACTACGGTACAACGGCACCAAACGCTTGCGACACAGTCAATACATAAAGCATTTTAATTAGTGAGTTGCTACACTATATTTTAAATGACATAATTACGCAGCACGGGAGAATTAATTAACCTTAAAATTCAGTCAGCGCATGTGCACTTTATTTTAAGCTATTTGATGATTTAAAAAACACAATATATAATGCCTCACCTTTTGCACGTAGATCTCAATGTACTTTTGCAGATTATTGCGGTACAGGTAGAGCACCAGGTCGTGCACAAAGTCGAATCGGTCGCAGACAATAATAAGCGGCAGTTGGTCGGTGAGTTTAGCCTCTTTCAAAAAGTTTTTAACCCGTTCGGCCTCGTAGACGCTGGACTCGCGAACGATGCGCTCGACCTCCTTGAACTGGGAGGTCTTGCAGGCGGCCTGGATGTACTTAAAGTGCACCTCCGGGTCCTGACTAAAGTTCACAATGCTGCCAAGGAAGTAGAATAGGCCTTCGTAGCTTTTGAATTGTTCGAATATTTCAATGAGAGCAGCGGCCCCCAATTGTTCGTGATATTTCGAGGCGATTTGAACGCAAACCTGACAATGGGACAAGGTCATTTAAGGTCATGAAATAAAGTACTAAATGATTCTATCAATTTAATGATCAACAAACACAAATTTAGACAGCAAAACTAACCTGCAAATTCTGTCTAATATTGGCCGTTAGCATAGCTTTCAAGCACTCTAACGAGTCGTCAACGCTCAGATTGCCGAAATAGTTTACCAGCCACTCCGGGTTGAGCATGTGCGTGTGCACCACGGCCCGTTTGATGTCGTACAGGTCAGTGTAGTGCTCCAGGGCGCGCTGCAGCAGGCCGGCCTTCTCGCACAGGCTGGCAATGTGAGCCTTGTCGTAGTGCGAGAACATCTGGTTGCCTAGAATAGCGTCGGCAACCTGCGGCGCCGACATGAGGTTCATCTCCAACAGGCGAGTCTGCAGGTGACCCTCGCTAGGCCGATTGTTTTTCAAAGCGTCCAGCAGGAAGCTGGTGCACTGCTGTACGAGATTCTGCTCCATGAATACGTCAACTATTTGGCTGATGTCGGCTAGAGGCTCGTCGTCTTGCACCAGCATCTGGGCGAACTGCAGGCCCTGCTCGTGGTTGATTCGCATCAGATTGCGTAATAGGAAGATGTAGTCGGGCGAGTAGCCAACCTGCGCGCGGGTGAGCACAAGTGAGAGAGTACTTATTAATTATTCATAAGATTATTATGGGGATCATGAAAGTAGCTCGCTAAAAAAAATGGGAGATCATGGAAGCCTCTCGCTGAAGGAATGGGGGATCATGGAAGCCTCTCACTGAAGGAATGGGGGATCATGGAAGCCTCTCGCCGAAGGAATGGGGGATCATGGAAGCCTCTCGCCGAAGGAATGGGGGATCATGGAAGCCACTCGCTGAAGGAATGGGGGATCATTGAAGCCCCTCGCCGAAGGAATGGGGGATCATTGAAGCCTCTCGCTGAAGGAATGGGGGATCATGAGAGCCTCTCGCTGAAGGAATATGGGATCATGGAAGCCGCTAGCTTAAGGAATGGGGGATTATGGAAGCCGCTAGCTGAAGGAATGGGGGATCATGGAAGCCGCTAGCTCAAGGAATGGGGGATCATGAGAGCCTCTCGCTGAAGGAATGGGGGATCATGAAAGCCGCTAGCTTAAGGAATGGGGGATTATGGAAGCCGCTAGCTGAAGGAATGGGGGATCATGGAAGCCGCTAGCTCAAGGAAAGGGGATCATGAAAGCCTCTCGCTGAAGGAATGGGGGATCATAAAAGCCTCTTGCTGAAGGAATGGGGGGTCATGGAAGCCGCTAGCTGAAGGAATGGGGGGTCATGGAAGCCTCTCGCTGAAGGAATGGGGGATCATTGAAGCCTCTCGCTGAAGGAATGGGAGATCATTGAAGCCTCTCGCCGAAGGAATGGGGGATCATTGAAGCCTCTCGCCGAAGGAATGGGGGATCATGGAAGCCTCTCGCCGAAGGAATGGGGGATCATGGAAGCCTCTCGCTGAAGGAATGGGGGATCATTGAAGCCCCTCGCTGAAGGAATGGGGGATCATTGAAGCCTCTCGCTGAAGGAATGGGGGATCATTGAAGCCTCTCGCTGAAGGAATGGGGGATCATTGAAGCCCCTCGCTGAAGGAATGGGGGATCATTGAAGCCTCTCGCTGAAGGAATGGGGGATCATTGAAGCCCCTCGCTGAAGGAATGGGGGATCATTGAAGCCTCTCGCTGAAGGAATGGGGGATCATTGAAGCCCCTCGCTGAAGGAATGGAGGATCATTGAAGCCTCTCGCTGAAGGAATGGGGGATCATTGAAGCCTCTCGCCGAAGGAATGGGGGATCATTGAAGCCTCTCGCTGAAGGAATGGGGGATCATTGAAGCCTCTCGCCGAAGGAATGGGGGATCATTGAAGCCTCTCGCTGAAGGAATGGGGGATCATGAGAGCCTCTCGCTGAAGGAATATGGGATCATGGAAGCCGCTAGCTTAAGGAATGGGGGATTATGGAAGCCGCTAGCTGAAGGAATGGGGGATCATGGAAGCCGCTAGCTCAAGGAATGGGGGATCATGAGAGCCTCTCGCTGAAGGAATGGGGGATCATGAAAGCCGCTAGCTTAAGGAATGGGGGATTATGGAAGCCGCTAGCTGAAGGAATGGGGGATCATGGAAGCCGCTAGCTCAAGGAAAGGGGATCATGAAAGCCTCTCGCTGAAGGAATGGGGGATCATAAAAGCCTCTTGCTGAAGGAATGGGGGGTCATGGAAGCCGCTAGCTGAAGGAATGGGGGGTCATGGAAGCCTCTCGCTGAAGGAATGGGGGATCATTGAAGCCTCTCGCTGAAGGAATGGGAGATTATTGAAGCCTCTCGCCGAAGGAATGGGGGATCATTGAAGCCTCTCGCCGAAGGAATGGGGGATCACGGAAGCCTCTCGCCGAAGGAATGGGGGATCATTGAAGCCTCTCGCTGAAGGAATGGGAGATCATGGAAGCCTCTCGCTAAAGGAATGGGGGATCGTTGAAGCCTCTCGCTGAAGGAATGGGGGATCATTGAAGCCTCTCGCTGAAGGAATGGCGGATCATGGAAGCCTCTCGCTGAAGGAATGGCGGATCATGGAAGCCTCTCGCCGAAGGAATGGGGGATCATGGAAGCCGCTTTCTGAAGGAATGGGGGATCATAAAAGCCTCTCGCCGAAGGAATGGGGGATCACGAAAGTCTCTCGCCAAAGGAATGGGGGATCATGGAAGCCGCTTTCTGAAGGAATGGGGGATCATGGAAGCCGCTAGCTCAAGGAATGGGGGATCATAAAAGCCGCTCGCTGAAGGAATGGGGGATCATGGAAGCCGCTTTCTGAAGGAATGGGGGATCATAAAAGCCTCTCGCCGAAGGAATGGGGGATCACGAAAGTCTCTCGCCGAAGGAATGGGGGATCATGGAAGCCGCTTTCTGAAGGAATGGGGGATCATGGAAGCCCCTCGCTGAAGGAATGGGGGATCATGGAAGCCGCTAGCTAAAGAAATGGGGGATCATGGAAGCCCCTCGCCGAAGGAATGGGGGATCATGGAAGCCGCTAGCTAAAGAAATGGGGGATCATGGAAGCCCCTCGCTGAAGGAATGGGGGATCATGGAAGCCCCTCGCTGAAGGAATGAGGGGTCATGGAAGCCCCTCGCTGAAGGAATGGGGGATCATGGAAGTCTCTCGCTGAAGGAATGGGGGATCACGGAAGCCTCTCGCTGAAGGAAAGGGGGATCATGAAAGCCGGTAGCTGAAGGAATGGGGGATCATGGAAGCCGCTAGTTGAAGGAATGGGGGATCATGGAAGCCCCTCGCTGAAGGAATGGGGGATCATAAAAGCCGCTCGCTGAAGGAATGGGGGATCATGGAAGCCCCTCCCTCGCTGAAGGAATGCGGCATGAAAGCCTCATCCTCAAAGCCTCACCTTCTTGGCGTAGAGCACAATCTTCTGGAATTGGCCTGTCTCAGCAAAGCACTGGATAACCTTGTGCGGCACATTGGCCCGCAGGTAGACACTCAGAGCCAGAGTCGGATCAGTCTGCTTGACCAGGTCGCCAAGCTCTTCGGAGCATTCAAGCTTGTCCTCTTTAAGCCACTTTTCAACTACCTGTTTGCGACCCTGTTGCAGAACTGGCCGGCACAGTTCTAAACTCTCATATTTGTTCAACTGGCCCTGATCCAGCAGGATGGTGAAGTATTGCAGCATCGGCGAGGTGGTGCCAGGCTGAACTGGCACCTGCTGGAAACGTTGAATAGTCTGCGGCGTTCGAAGAATACCCTTTGGCGCGCTGGCGGCAACTTTGGCCGCCTCCGAATAATTGCCCTGCTGGAATAGGGCGTTAAATTTTTTAAGAAACAAATCATCGGCGCCCTGCAGATTGTTGCGCGAGGCTAGCTTGAGTGCCAGCTCGGGGTTTTGCAGATTGTTGGTCACGTAGCCTGAGGGGCGTGTCAGAGCGGATTGTGTTAAAACTATGAAGTACCCTATGTGAATAATCAAAGCCCTATCCATCTCTTCTTTATAATTTCAGAGCCGCCATTAATAAAACTGCTTTATTCTGTCAAAGGTTGACTTCAAATAAGCCGATACTAATCAAACTGATTTATTGAGGTCAAGGTTGACTTCAAAGAAGCCGCTATTAATCAAACTGATTTATTGGGACAAGATTGACTTCAAAGAAGCCGACACTGAATCAAACTGATTTATTGGAGCCCAGGTTGACTTCAAAGAAGCCGACACAGAATCAAACTGATTTATTGGAGCCCAGGTTGACTTCAAAGAAACCGACACTTATCAAACTGATCTTTTGGGACCAGGTTGACTTCAAAGAAGCCGCCATTAATTTAACTGATTTATTGGGACAAGGTTGACTTCAAAGCCGCTATTAATCAAACTGATTTATTGGGGCCCAGGTTGACTTCAAAGAAGCCGGCACTTATCGAACTGATTTATTGGAGCCCAGGTTGACTTCAAAGAAACCGACACTTATCAAACTGATTTATTGGGGCCCAGGTTGACTTCAAAGAAACCGACACTTATCAAACTGATTTATTGGGGCCCAGGTTGACTTCAAAGAAACCGACACTTATCAAACTGATTTATTGGGGCCCAGGTTGACTTCAAAAAGGCCGACACAAATTTCAAAACTATTTGAAAACATGCGCTACTAACCAATCACATTGTCCTCATCCATGCTGACGCTCAGCACTTGGCCCTTCCTATTGACGCCCATTATACCGCCGCTAGCTTCGTGCGGCACGGTGACAAATATAGTCTCGCTGCTAATCCGGTTCATGTACAGACAGGTGGCCGTGTCCAAGTCGTACAGGTGAATGTAGCCGTACTTAGTGACCATAAAAATCACTCCGTGCTTAGCAGAGGCCTGCATTGCGACGGGAAAGTCGGAAGTGGCCTCAGGTGGAAAGAACAAATCAACCTGTTTTTTAGGATAGGGCTGGTTGCCCGAGAGCGGCTGGCCAACTTCAATCACGTGCAGTTTGGCGCCCTGAAGGCCCCTGTTGGCGAAGCAGAACAAATTAGACGGCTGAGCGTTGGCCTCGATGCGGAATTCAACAAACACGCCGGCGTGGCCTTCTATCGGTTGGGACACGCGACGGTCAACGCTGTACAGCTGCATGGCGCCGGCCACGCGATTCTGCTGGGCGGAGATGCCTATTATGAGGAGCCATTTCTGGCTGTTGTCGCACCTGTAGTTGATAATCTGGCAGCCAGCTAGGGAGGCGTGCCGATCAAACATTTTCACGGGCGTTGAGTCGCCCTCCAGACTCCAGTGATAAGCGGCGGTCTCCGTTACCATGGCGATAGTATTGACAGAAATCCAACGCCAGAAGGTCACTTCCTCAGTCATGGCGTGCGATTTGATTTTAGATTTTAATTCGATGTTAAATATTTGCAGACTCTTGCCGGCCTTGAGGGCGATCACCTTGCTGACGGGATTCATAATGGCGCTGTCCGCCGAGATTGGCCGCCTAGTGGGATTATTGTGATCGTTCATGTCAACAATGACTACTTGGGCCGTCTCGCCAACCTTCTCCCGGATGCAGATGAACCGATCCGATTCCATGGTGAGGGTGGAGAAGCCGATGCTGGCATTGTTGATGCCGATGTTTTGCAGCTGTGTTAATTGGAGAGGTTGGTTGTTACATAAAACAGTTACTAGGTAGGATTAATGCAATTTAAAATCTTAAAATTTTTTGGTAAAATCAGAATGACAAACTAGCAAGCAATTGACAGCGAGGAAAATTTTAATTTTTAGCTATTCAATACCTTTGATGCACTTAGTTACTAGTTAAAATTCAAAATATGATTGTTTATATTTTCTCAAATTTTTTATCTAATTTTTAAACAAAGTAGATAGTATCATAAATATTTTTGCTGTTTGTAGAAACCATGATAAGCAATAATTTTCTTGAAAAAAAAGTTTTTCTTGTTCCTTTTTAATCCTTTAATATACAAAATGAAAATTATGAGCGTCATTTGTGGTGATAAAACAAATAAAACATATTTTACATGCACATGCAATCTCAAGTCCTATATAGATTATCAAAATAAAATATTTAATATATGAAATTGAAAGTTTGTAAGGGTCAAAATTGTCATGTTAATTTTTTTACAATAAACTATGGATATACTAAATCTATATCCATATTATCAACATGAATAAAACTGTTTCTGTTTTGTAATGCTTTGAGTGTGGCAATCAGCATATCTTTTACAAATATAGGTAGCTTATATGTCTATAAAGTCTTATATTATTGACATGGAAACAGTGTTTCTAATAGTAAGCCAGGTTATAATTGATATATGAAGTGCACTTAATATAGGATTTAAGAAAAGAACTTTGTAATGCATGGAAAATTTTTAACAAAGTCAATTGTAAAAAACTTTATAAGTACAAAATTTCAATACACAATAGAGAAAAAATGTAATATAGCAGACACTGCTCTGCACCTTCCTTAATGTATTTAATCCTTAAGGGCACTATTCTGCATTATGTTGCACCATTTTACCTATGCTATACAATACCACCTATTCAACAATAGGTAGCCATAGTACCTACAAGGCCATATTGCAATACCTATCTGTGCATAGTATATTATTTATTTATCTTAGCAATATTCAAAAATGAATCCCAATTTGGTATCCATTCTTTGATTTTTATTGCAATCAATATGCTAATACTTTGAATATATAATTTATAGACCTAGATAATTGTCTTTGATCATAATAGAGGTCCAAGTACTATAACCATAGTCATTATCATTAGTATTCCAATAAACAAGTTTGCCATAATTGAGTTATCATAATTTTAATGGTACTAACTTACTAAGCAACATTTTTCTATATTTTTGTGACCAAAATTTTAGCCAAAAATTAAGTTAATATAGAATTTCTTTTATAAGCATTTGTAAGGCAAAAATAACTGTATATTGCTAAAAAGTTGATTTTATCTATTTTATAAAAATACTACTAGTTAGTACAAGTCATGAGGTTTTATTATCAGCCATAAGAAATACCTATAGTATTTCAATAAAACATTGATACAAAACATAAAAAATTGCCAATAGGCCATAATTAAGATTGAAATAAAAAATATAATGATTATATAAATCAAATTTAAAATAAATATACTAAAAAAAGAAAAAAGTAAAAATTATTTAAATTTAGATTTGGCATTTAAAGCATAGTTGTATAATCTAGTTAGGTAAAATTGGTACTACCTAAGGTAAGTTACAAAATCACCAATGTAAGCTGCAAAATCAAAGAGATTAATCAGGAAGGTAGGTAGAAAAATGGGAAGGTAAAATCAGGAAGGTAAATAGCAAAATAGGGAGATAGACTACACAATAGGAGAAGTAGATCATATAATTAGGAAAAAATAATAAAAATGTGATATACAGCAGGGCTTTTGAGAACATAGCTTGCTATTTTAATGCAATATATGTAGTAGGCCTATTTTCTTAGAAAGTTCAAATTCAAAGTTACACATATTTTGTTTTAATAGTCATAAATATTTTTGTGCTTTTTTTAAATTGTTTGTTTAAATGTGTAAAAATAAAAATAAATACAATCAATAAAACAAAGAAAATTTTAGTATATAAAGGCGCGATTTAGAGCAAGGAAAAGCAACCGTTTGGCAGCTTCAACTCAGCCATAAAAATATAGAAGCTTTGAGTCTTAGTGCTTTCATTCCTGCAGGGGCAGAGACACACCACTTAGGCGAGTATACAAGCCTGCCAGTGGGCAGAGATTAGGCCGCCTAATAGGCGAGAAATACCTGCACATAGCAGAGATAGATACCTGCAAGAAGGCAGAGATACCACCTTAAGGGTGAGGTCAAACCGCTGAGAAAGCGAGATTACACTGCTAAGAAAGCGAGATATACCACCATAGTGCGAGATAGGGAATTAGAAAGGTAGGGCTAAGAGTATTAGGCGTAGAAATTTATAGGCTGCAACCTTCTAATCCAGGGAATGCCCTATGATTTCGGACTGGGTTTACTGCTCAGCCCAGTAAACGCTACCAGACAAATGAGTGATTAAATAAGGTTTTCTAGGAAATAAATTACAGTTTAATAGCTTAGAAAAGAGCCCTACAACATATATTGTTTGTTTTCTAAAATATATATAAAAATCATGACAAAAATAAAAAGTAAGAAATTTATTTTATGCAATTATTTTTATAATGGTTATAAAAAAACTATAGGAAAAGGAGTCCAGTGCAAGATTTTTATTTCTATAATATTAAGTAGCTTATATGACTACATTGTTTTTACTTAATTTTCAAATATAAGTATATATATTTGTATACTAAAGTATAGATACTGGGTTTATGTTTTGGATAGGTACAGGATGCAAAATTGTATCATATTCTTAATTTTAGGATGCGATTTCAGGGTTTGAGATGCAATTTTTAAAAGTCCTATTTAAGAGGTCTTTTATTGTGAAGAATTAAAAAAATCAGGATGCAAAATCGCATCCTTTATTGAATTTCAGGATGCGATTCTTAAAGTCAAGATGCTATAGCATCCCTATCACACAAAAAATAAACCCAGTATAGATAACAACTATGTCCATACCTAAAGATGCAGCCAGAATGTTGATTAGTTTTTTGTATTATAGGCTTAGCTATGGTATCTCTATTTGAGGTATTTATATTAATAATTAATCACAACAATTACATAATCAGATTTTAAAATAGAAAAAATTTTGTTTACTTTAATACTAAATCTATCCAGAGTTATAGACCTAACATAGACAAAAATGCAAATATCAGATAAGATTGCAATGTTAAGCAAATTTAGAAGAATTAGCCTATCTAAATATAAAAAGCCAGCCTAGGCCTAATGTGCAAAGATTTTTTATCTTTAAATTACAACTAAAAATCACAATGAATAAAACAGAAAAGCTGTTTAAAAGTTTACTTCATTGATGATAAGTATACATGGTACTAGAAACATCAAGGACAAATGAAATATGGTAATAGAGAATAATTTTTGCGCACGAATAGTAAAAAAATTTAGGCCAGTGTAAAATGTTTGTTACCTGAAAATGCTCCTGGAATTTAATTGGAATTGGCTGTGCCATTACTCAATAGATTTTAATTCAGACTTAGTTCTAGGCTCCAAGCATTAAACTACAGTCCGAAAATTACGCTACGATTAATCGTGACACTTCGAAACGTAATAAACCAACGATAATTGAAGAATTTTTTACTTTCGTGTTTTTATAGTTTAAAATGATTTATCGTCGATCTCCGTGAATTTGAACTTTTTGATGACTCTAAGGATAGTAACAAAGATAATTTAATAAAATAGCTTTTTGTTACTTTTAGTAACAAACTAGCTCTTTCCATGTCTTTTCGTATTTTATTTAAAAAGAAAAATGCTTAATTTACATGTATTTTATTAAAAATTTTCTGAGGATCTTTCTTTTGATTAATATAAATTTCAAAAGTTTTTTAAACAGTTTACAAATTTCGTGCATTCAAAACAATTAAATTGTTTGAGTCAAACAACCTATATCGACTAAAAAACTTTTTAACGACTCCTGAGGCAATTTACCAATACCATAGACCTTCTGAGGGCGGAAAGAGGGTCAGAATCCGAGGGACGCTTTTATTATTCCCACCAGATTTGCAATGGCGGCCCGAGAAACCATCCATCCATTCATCCAATGGTCCCACGTCACTTTTAGATTGGATTCAATGTAATTTTGGCTCCCGGTCAGAGAAATAACGTTCTGCCCGCCATTGTGAATAAAAAAATGCATATCTTTTGTTCAGCTCAAATTTCTACTCGTAAAGGATTGACGATTTCTGTGACGTTTCTTGCCCGGCAAATCGGGTGGGAATTGGTCCTGAGATATACGATCGTAGAAATTTATATCTTTTAACCTAAGATTTCTGAAATTTCCCATAGACATGCTTCTTCTTTGTCTCTTAATCATATTGTCTTAAGCTTTTCTTGAATTTTACTGCAATCATAGGCAATTTTTTCTATATTTATTGTGATTTTAGCTACACATAATTTAAATTACCGCGGTTAATTATCGATGCCTCGTTAGTCAGCCGTCTTCCACCAAAATCAAGCCAATGGGGCGCCAGTCGTCTTCGTCAGCTTGCCACAGTGAAAAATCCAGTCTCCTGCAGGATGACTCAATTAAAACTGCCAGAGTGGTCATGGAAACTATGACCGAGTGCTACGAGAGCACCTGCGAATGGTCACCGGTAGTGATAGATGGCAGTTGCTCAACAGAGGAACCCGATGACAACGATGAACCAGCTGACGGATACTGTAAAGCTGATCCTAACTTTTTCAAGTCTCCTGCAGCTTCCATGCTGTTTCGGGCGCAAAATCTCAGCAAACGAAGTCCGGAACCTCATAAGCGGATGCACGCTGATGTTGCCATGGATTTTCAACGGCCGGAGCTCAAGGAACCGGCAAGGGGGGACAGGGAAACGCCTGAAACAGAGGACGGCTCGTCAACTACAACACACTCCTCTGCGCCAACTCGTATGCGCAACTCCTGCTCAGCGATTCCAAAGCGAATTCGAAAAGAAACAACGGAATCATTCCATGTATTTTCCACCGACGGAGGGGCATCAGATGACTTGGATAATGTCTCCGAAGCCTCCTATGGCAGCAATAAAACGTCGAGCAAAATAAGCGAGCTTCATCCAGCCATGGAGACAGATGTGATGCTTCATTCAGACGAGGCTGAATATGTTGGAAAATGCTTCGTGATTGCATTCGATATTGCGATGCAGAGCGAGATGTCTCAAGATCTGCTTGGAAATCAAGCATTGTGCAGCCTCAATTCAACGGTAGAAGGCGAAAGCAGCAAGGTTTTCACTGCCGAATCCAATTTGCCCCGTGTACTTGCAGTTGAGGTGGCACGACAAGGAGGTGAAGGAGGTGGTGACGCGGCAGATGCTCAGGAGAAATATTTTGGCTCTCGCCAACCAGGCGAGGACGCTGTTATTCTCCATAGACTTCTAGAGGATTCGAGTAACAGCAGCGACGGTAAAGTACACGAATTCAGCATAACAGGAGGATCAGTTGATGATGACACCGTCAGTGATGATTTGGAGGAAGGACAGCAGGACAGTCGACTGTTTGCCTCGGCGAATAAAGCGCAACAACCAGAAGAAGCGAGCGCGGAAGATAGCGGCCGGATCGTATTCGAAGTGCTCGGCTCGCATGATGAAAATTCAACTTCTAGCAGCTCGGCAAGCCGTGATGATAATTTCCTATATGCGGTCGACTCCAAAACAACTGCCAAGAGTAGCGAAATAATCCACGAAGGTGTTGTTAAACTTGGTGTTTCAGCGGAGTTCGACGAGCTCAATAATTATGGGACCATCCGGCATGCAACAACTTATGCTGAAAGACGAGGAACTTCCAAAGATCAAGAAGATTCTCAATACCTTGTATTGAAAGGCGATGCGCCTATAAACAATAGTTATACACACACTATGAATCGTCAAACTACTCAAGTTAAGACTCGAGTTGTTTTTGCTTCAGAAATCGCCAATTGTAGCGAATTATTAATCGCCGACTACAATGAAGCTAGCCGGGATGATAGTTCCAGCTCTGCGTCTCTGATCGAGACTCTGCACTCAGAAAATAGTGACCAGCACCAGGCTCGACCGAATTTTCCTGCCGAATTATTGTGTACCAACTCCGACATAGCCGCACCCTACATCAGGCAAGACAACAAAGATTGGCGCGAAGCTGCAACCACGCCAACGCCTGACATCGAATTAGACTACATCAGTAGTAGCCGAAGCTCTAGCGCCGAATCCGAGTGCGTTAATCATCAAGAAGTAAAAAAAGTTTGGGCGCCGTGGTGTCGAAATCGGGTCGAAGCCAAGTACTAATTAAATTTCTATCCTTGCATTCAGGCAAGATCTTTGCTTACCTTTTTATTTTGCTTATTTAAGAGTGGCCACTTTATTCCACGTTGATGTTTATGTGCAATTTGACAGTCCCAGATATTAAAGGCAGTTTACGCGTGCAAATGCCATCAATATCAATATATTTCGTTTTGAGATTTACTTTTCAGGCTTTCACATACGAGCTAACATTGTTTCGTATGGTATATTTGTTTTATAGGTATGAATTGATTTATATTCAACTTAAACTTTTGGCTGGATACCATAAAAGCGACGATACATATTTCTAAACTCTGACCCTCGTAATCAAGTTTAGCACGTTTTGACAGGAATGAATGCATTAATAAGTCGCTCTGAAAGTTTATAAAATAAAAATCTAGCAAGTTATAATTCATTCTTGATTAAATTTCCTATTGGTTTTGGTGGTTTTGTATAACCATGAAACGAGGATGAGCAATCTTAGGTTGTTGAGAAGTAGCAATCTAGTCATGATTCGAATATAAACAGCATCGACATGCTCTAGACTGGTACTCCTCCACATACCGAAGGCGACAGCAGAAAGAAGTAATTCAAATGTTTCCTAAGTTTTCAGAATTAAGTTAGTCATGGCCCATGGGACTCGTTAGTCAAGTCAAGTCGTCTTTGTTTTTAACTATCCTTACCTTGAATTGGGCTTGAATTTTTATCGCTCGTCTATCAATGGCTTCTTCGTGCAACACGCGCGGGCGGACGCGAGGCGAGCCCAGCCAGACCCAGCAAGCAAGTGAAGCGAAGGTTGCCGCTGCCGGCCCTTCGCTCAATTATATGGTTCTGTTTGTTTGGTAAGGGGGTGAGGTTTTCTGGACCCGGTCAATATTACAAGACAGCGGGGAGGGGGGGCAGATTTGTTGAGTGGGTATTTTTAATGTACGTACGGCAGGGGACGGCCTGCTGTGCGCAACTGATTTAAACCAGAGCGGAGAGTTGAGTGACTCACGAAGGAATAAAATGCCAGTTAATTTCAAGCTATAGCTTGGCCTGGGGGTGGTTGACTGGAGCCCCCACTCCTCGGGCCCCCCTTGGCCTTGCTGACCAATTGAGAGGCGCTGTGTGGTGGTGGGGTACGAAGCGGTTAAAAAATCTCTCTCGCACTGACCCACGAGAAAACCAAACCAAAGAGCGGGACTGTACAGTTCAACCTCTTCTCTTGCCTCGATTCACGGGCTGATAGCGTCTGAAATAACGATTTTTCCAGCCCCAATGGTTCAATTTATTTTGTCTTGCTTTGGTTTGGTTCACTTGGTTTGGCTATCGAACGAAGCCAAATCGCACGAATGTACATTTGAAAATTGAATTGCCGGCAATTGACTCGAATAAGGGCTCGTTCACACTGCCATCAAATGAGTTGAATTTTACGTACATTTCACGTATTTATCAAATGGATGGTCAGAGGACTCGTTGTAGATTCGTGTGATTTGGTAGCGATGTGAATGAGCCTTAGTGCCTAGAAAAAAGTAACCTCAAATTGATTGATTGACTTGAAGTCAAGTTAGGGTTTGACTTTTGACTTACTTTCCATATAATGAGATACGCTCGTAGTCAGGCTTTGCATTCATAGCTTTTATTCTTGATTTCGGTGTTGTGTGCGTGGTCTCAGACTCTCCCAAATTCCTATGTGGGGGACTCGTTGCTGAAAACGGTCATACAAATAGCCAAAATGTTGTACTTTACGTTGATTTAAAATCGGAGACATACTTGAATTCATTCATTTCATGGTAGTATAAATCGGCCTTCACCTTCACTATAAGGGTTACGCTTCTGGAAGCTTTTTCATTCGTCATTACTATGAAGTCATTTTCCTCTTTTGATGCGTTAAACAGAAAATCGTTAAATTACGATTTAACGATTTAACTCGTAGTTTAGCATAGTAGTTCATAGTAGTTAATGAATTATGGACTGGACATTACAGCACGTTATGGAGGATTTTCTTGCATTCTATCGTACCTCAGTAAATATCAAAATAACAAAACTTTGGGAAAAAATCAAAGGATTATATTTTCAACACCCTTTCCTGGCCAGCTAAACCCACTTACCCACCTGATAGGATACCCTTGTCTCTCAAACGCCACACTGAATAAAAGCCTGTCTGTTTAGGGTAAATTTAGAATGCAGGAGAGCATACTCAAAACCCACTCGAAACGTAAAGAGCTCAGCAGCAAATTATGCAGCAGCACGTGAAGTTACTCAATCATTTAGGCTTCAGCAGCTTGATGCTGCAATACGAGTAGAACGAAACCACGTACAGTACTACCTTACCCAACTAAATCAAATGACGAAACAAAATTGAGAGAATTTTTCTTGAATAGACTAAGTAAAGAAGAGGTCAATCTCGGACACCATCCAGCAAAAGAATACTCGAGCTCGAGTGCTGGCTAGAAGACCGATAATTATTATCAATTCTTTACATTATTTATTTGCAGGCACGATAATGCTTGTCTATTTTCTTCGCATAGTTCTCACATTTTTGTAGACTTAATATAGGATTCAATACTTGGTTTTGAGTGCTTAAATGTCTTGACACGAGTGCGCGAAGGCACGAGTGCCATAGACATTTAAGCAAGAAAAACCAAGTATTGAGTAGTATTGTACAACGATTGTTTACTGGAGTTTCAACCATAGACAATTGCATTTAATGCACGATTTATTTTCGCTATATGTCTTGAGTCTCGATCATAGACTATTGCATTTAATGCACGCTTTTTTCGTTTACCGCACGCTTTTTGCGCTGCGCAGAATATGGCCTGGCCATAGACAATTGCATTTAATGCACGCTTTTTCACACTGCAATCGTTGTACAATATACATAGAACGAAATTAATTTGCGATGCAAGCCCAAGCACGAAACCGGGTAGGCTGTGGTTGGCTAAAATTGTACGATAGCAAATAAAAACGTGGTTTCGTTCTACAATTAATTTCTTTAGAAAGCCCTGAATGGAGATGGAATTTATGTGCACACTTCCACATGTACGTTTTCGGTAAAAATACTTCAGAAATTCAGTGCCTCCTCTATTCAGGTCTTCCCACTGCACCGCCTGAGCTTTCATCAAAGACTGAAGTTCTATCTATAGGCTGGAAATTCCTTGGTTTTTTATCAGCCAGATTTTCGACACTTATCATGTAGCCAATTACCACGGGATTGCCTTTTCATCCTGCTGTTTTTTTACCTTGGGAATGTAGCCATTGCAGTTAGTGGTATACCGTTGGGTTTGTGAATTTGGATTTTTTAAGTATTTTTATTGCATCGCAAATTTTGTAACAGTAAATATTTGCAAACTACTACTTTATTGGTTTCAAGCCAGTAGTCCGTGTGTGTATTTACGATAAAATGTCTGCTGCTTAAATCAGAGAATAATGAATGCGGTTAAACAAGCTGTGCTCGTACTTTTTCGGAAGCTTATTTTATGCGCGACACTACGAGTACATAGAGATTTATGTTTAGCTTTTAGGCAAAAAAATAAGCCATACTTTCAAAAAATGCATTATTTTAATCACTTGTGCATGTACTGAAGTAGCTAACTTTGTTAATTTTTTGATGGTGTTTGAAAATATTGAAAAAAAATCGGAAGTAGGAACACTTGGGTTGAATTTTTATTGCTCTCATACAAACGGGACGAGAATATTGTAAAAATCACAAATAATATGTACTTAAGCAGCAGCAAATTAGATAATGTTAAGTTAGTAATTTAAAGTGACTGACGAAAAGTTATATATTTATTTCTTTTTGAAATTTTTATTTTTCGTTTCTAGACTGTGGCGTAGCCAAGGGGAGTCATGTAAATTTTTAAGATTTTTTTTCGAACAAAGAATGGTGAAAAATTAAGAATAAATGAACGAATGTATGTGCAAATACGCTCGTATGCGGCACCCCTTAGTACAAGAGTGTTGGTACCTGTGGGACGTATTTTTGCTCTGTCGCGCACCAAGGTCCGGGCTCATGACCCCCCAAGATCAAAATCCTGGCTAGCGCCACTGTTTCAAGATGATGGGGATTCAGATTCTGCTGCTGCTACCGTTGCGGTGCTGTTTCCTTGCGCGTCGGCGAACCAACCGACGATAAACCCACGGAGCCATCGGCGTCTTGCCCGGCTTCCACAGGCCGAGCCCGGCGGTCCTAGCGGCGTCGGCGGCGGCAGCGTAGCCCCGACAGCAGGCATTCTGATAGCACCAGGCGTGGCCTTCAGCCAACATCCGGTAATTAACATCGTCATCGGCTAGACAGACAAATCCCAGCACTCGACGATAGTGATCGTGGCCTGGCGAGATCACGCAGACTCGGGTGCCCTTGGGCAGGCTGGTTTTCAACGAGTTTCGAGACTCCCGACCGTAGTCCTGCCTGAGCTCCGGTGCGTCGATCTGCATCAAGCGGACGGCAACAGAAGAGGCGGCGAAGACAGCCTTGTCCTCCCTATCAGGGACGATGCGCAACGAGTCGCCATCGTGCACGGACTTTACTCGGCCGCAGAAGTATTTGGCTGCGTTTGTTGGGTTGAGTTTGGTTTTATGGATCAGCTTTGTAGAGCAGTTTTGCTGTATCCGAGGGGAGAGGGTAAAATGTTCAAACAAGTTTTCCCAACTTATCTCGAACCCTATTTCAGCCAGGTGGATTGAAACGACGTGGGATTAAGTTAGCGGCAAGAGTTAAAAATTCGTTTCCTTGAATCAAATTTAGAACCTTGCAATCTGGAGTCATACATGCTCCAAACAGTAGCTAGTATCGCCACCTATATGATTACGTCAACACAGATTTGCTTCGGATATTCGGATTTATCTACACCTTGGATGCCCTGGTGAACTATTTGATCATTAACTTACGATCCGTAGTGCAGTTGACCCGGCCCCTGGCTTTGCGCCAAGAAATCTTCTGTCCAGAAAAGGCTGATTCAGCGCTGGCGGAAGCAATCAGTAACCATAGCAAAAGAGGTACACAAGTTGAACACAAAGACATCACTATACTGGAGCTGCAGGTATGACAAAGCAGAGTAACTAGAGTCAATCGAACTCGACAGTTTAGATTCAGCTGCTAAATGTGTTGGGGTTTTTAGGAGTGAAATTATGCCCGAGAGCGAAAATTTGGCCGACATTATCGAGGCTTGTTAAATATTTATCTTGGTAGACTGCAAATTTAACAGATAAAATCTTATGCGTACATTGTTTATATTGCGCAGGTTTCTTGCTTTGCTGTAAAATTTCTTGGAAACGCGCATACTTGTTATTGCTAAGAGTGCGAATTCACTAAAGTTTCATAGAAATGTAATTTACATGTACGTCTACATTTGAAGATTCATGGCTTTCGGTATAAACAAAAAAAGATTTTTGTTGTTTAATTTACATGTGACCTACTTAAGCTTACTTTTGTCTAAAATTCGTAGAAAATTATCATTTGCATCTATATGCAGCATAAGAAATTTCGATTTAAACCAGTCAGCGATTGCCTCTCTATGCAAGCTATAACAAAATGACTGACGTAAATGGGTTGAACCAACAAAATTTTAACTAATCACGAGTATCTACTAAAAGATAAATTAACGGAAAATAAGTGAGGTTTTCATTTTCTTGACCTAAATCACTTATCCAAGGCAACCACGAGTAGCTATCTCAACGCAATCCGGAGAATCAATTAGGTAGTTGTACATGTAGAGGCATGGTAGCTCGTATTGAACGAGATGTAAGAGGTTTGGTACAAGGAAAACACACGCAAACTTGCACCGACCCACACACCCACACACGCTCACACGCACTTGAACACAAGGTTATTCGCCTTTGCATCATTTTTTCTGTTTGATGAATTTTTATCTCCTTAAACACTCTGAGGATTAGCTTTTTTTCTCCATGAAGAACACTGCATGCTGGCCACCAATTGGGGTTAAAGGACGCAGCAAGCGAGCAGAGCTGGATAGAGAGGCTCAAAAGAGATTGGCGGGAAGTCAGAAATAGCTAGGCCACTTAGCTGATCCTATGCAAAGCTGGGCCTAATATCGGCTGCTGGTAGTTTGATAATCCAAATGCGATACGAAAGGAAAACTCTTTTAAAGAAGATATACAATACATTTTTTAAGTAAAAACTTTGCAAAAAGAACACACACAAGGGCTGCCTTCTCAGTCACAAATGATCAGCAAGTGCTCCATTTCTGTCCACGAAGGCCCAAATACTGGTGAAGATCAATATCAACAGCGTCAGGAGCAGCCGCAGCGACAGCAACAACAATCTTTACAGAATCGAAAGCAGCAGCAGCAGCAGCAGCGTCAAAGTCAGCTAAACGCTATCGTACCCTGTCAGCAGCGAGTCTGGCAACTCGGCTCGGTCCTATTGTTTGTACTCGGCCTAGTCGCCTTCATCGTGGCCTCGCTACTGTTGTCCGTGCGCACTGGACTCGGAACGGACGGTGACTGGGCGCAGGGTCTCCTGGCCGGGGGATTAGCCAGCCTGGCTGGAAGCTCCGTGATCTTACTGGTTGGCGCGGCATTCTGCGCTCTAGCAAAACGGCGCACCGAGTTCTCCCTGCTAGCCAGGTGCTGTCAGCGATGCTTCAACTGCTTTTGCAGTTGTCGTCAAGATCAGCAGGCGTCCATTTGTCGGAGCGGCGTCGCAACAGGCGGCGAGTGCGGTAGCATTTTTGAAGACGGTCCCACGATTGCGTAGCTGCCAATGATCAAAATACCTTGTAAGAATATGAAGCTTTGTGTGTCCCATAATCGCTCAGGAATAATTCAAGTGCATGATGAAAGTCCTTGAGGAAATTTAATTTTTTTAGAATTTAGTACGGATGTTAGCGAAAATGGTAGAGAACAGCTTTGGAAAGGATGAGGTACTGTCGTAGTACTCGTATTCAGTAAAGAGTTCATCAGTTGTTAAAACTGTACATCAAACTGAGTTTTGATTGTTCGCTTTTTTATTTTGTGCCTTTCTCAAGAAAAAACTCTGTAAATGTTGTTTATAAAAATCAATAGAATCAGGAAAGTAGAATGAGGAATTTTAACATGTTGAAAATGCAATATATATAAGATATTTGAAAATATTTGAAAATTCAATCTCTTCAACTTGCGTTCGTGCTTGCTACAAAAAGAAAGGAACCACCACGCTCAACTGTGTACAGTCCAATATGTCTAATTGGCTCTCAAAACGTTGAATCCTGCGCCAGTGATTTCATTATAACAAAAGAAGTATAGCGCAGATATATTGCTGCGAAATAAACAAGTTACCAGTACTCTGCTGTGCAGTTGCCTTTGATTCGCGTATTAAACTACTTTTATTTTTAATGATTTGTCTCTTATAGTACAAACTGCATGGAGGAATAACCTAAGTTTTTTACTGGTTGACAATTAAAATAATCAGCTTTTGTTCTGCACTGAATTTGCCCCTCAGTTTGTAATGCGCTTGCGTCATTCCTCTGACAGCACATCGACTAAAATTAATTGTCGACTCTGTTTAAAAGAAAAGTACACAAAGAACTGGTACAACTTAGCCAGCTTGTAATATCATTATTTTTCGAACTTTTCGTCAGCGAAAGTACCGAGTAAACTACAGACTCCGTACACTCCGAATTGTTTTTGCCGCGCACAAGTATTTGCATGGTTGTTAATTACACAGCTTTCCGCAGTACGTGTTGTAAATTAAGTACTTGTTGACAATAACTGAAGCTCGGGCTCAGCACGAAACTGCATGAGAACTCGGTCGAGACGCAGAAAACAAACTATAGTAAATGCGGCATACACACTCGTAAATCTTCGAGAGGTTTGCTTTGCAGTTAGCATCGAGCAAGCTAGCAAGTGCCTGACTGTAAATGCATTGCTGGCACTCATTTCGAAGTATGCGGACGTAAAGGGGGGATCTTTATTTAGCAGATTATGAAGAAAGAAACTGAGGGGCTACGGGACAGGACTTGCGGCATAAGCTGGGATATAGAGAGAAAGAAGTAAGCTTAATTGCACCAGGCTAAGTGCCCCGGCGGCCTCTAGAAAGAGAGGCAATTGGGAAGAGAATTGGTGAGAGTCGAGTTATTGAGCACACAGCCGACCCCCCCCCCCCCCTCGGTTGTGTAAATCAGCCATTAGGGGGTGGTGCAGCAGCCCTGAGGCCGGGTATATGCACTACCCAGAGAACGGCTCGCACTTGCGTCGTGCAGGATGTTGAGGTTGGCAGGACTGCGTTAAGGTGGCGCCGAATAGCCGAATATTAGTTACTAAGCCGAGGCGCCGCATTTTCTGTGGTGCGAGACACAAGGGCTAGGCTGAATTAGGCTTAAGGAAAAGAAAAAACGGGGAATTAGGGAATACGCGATCCGAGCAGGAGTGCGTCAGAGATAACACCGTCAGATGTGGAAACAGCAACGACAAGAGGAAGGAAGGAAAGATGGACGAACATAAAAAATGTTGGGAAAGAACCGCATAGGCGCCTGGGGCTGTCCTCCCTTGGGAGAAGGAATGAGGCGAGTCCTAGAATTCGTGGGTGCAGAGTGAGGCCAACACTTTTACTAAGTGTGCTGAGCAGTGTGATAGATTGCAATGCAAGGTGTCCTTTACAACATTTGCTTTCCTCCCGAAGTAAGTGTACATCGTATTGGTAAATACAGACTATATGCTTGTAACAAAGCCAATAAGTTGACCAGCTTAGTTTACGAAGTCAGGAATGTACTAGGCCAGTAACTAAATATAGTTTTGATATGATATCACGTGTCTAATCAAGAACCCGCAATGGTATCGTGAAATCTAAAATGAAACGGATCACTCTCCGAATTTGATAATTCTATAAATAGCTCAATAAGCATGACATTAGCTATTTGAATAAATAAAAAAATTACTGCAGAGATTCTTTCGTGCCTTCTATTGATTTAGTTTACGTTTTTATTGGTTCCTACCTTGAAAAATCCTTAAGCATTAAGCATTTTTTGCTCCAGAAAGATTTGCTTAAGGACTAGAGAGTCGAGCCCTTTGTCGAACCGTACCTAAAAGGTACTTAAGGTAGATGAAATATGTTCTGCGCCGAGTTGTACATTTTAGGAGGTAGATCTTGGATATTAAATAATTTTTTTCAATGTGTAAATTAAATGTTGATCAAGCCAGCTGTGACAGACTCCGTGTTTCCAGCGTTCTCCTCGCCAGGAAGTCCTCCAGCGCTTCCGGTGTTACCGTCATCGGGCTTCACGTTGTGCCATTTCCTCTAAATGCACCCAGAGTTGCCCAAGAAAGGCCAGAGCCTCATACGGGTTGTATGACGCGATGGAGCAAGCATGCAAAGCAGGTGTTAACTCCGGCCTTCAAGCCACGATCATACCTAGAGACCGGACCAGAGAAAGTCCCCTACAAGACTCACAGTCTTCTATAGTCTCAAGCTAACTAGCCTGAAGGTTGTGAAATTCTGGAGCTAGTGAAGTGTTCCAGTTCTCAAGCTGGGGCACCCTGATCTTGCATGGGTAGTGCAAATTTTCTAAAGCTATTATAGATTTTGCTTGATTTTAGTGTTCTGACGAAATTGCGGCTTTGTAAGGGCTTTACAAATTTCTAGTTTTGTATTCCAAAATTTGTTTCGTACACTAATAATACGAGTAACCATTAAAGGAGCGAAGCAGACTTGCGAAAAAAGCATTTTAGGCGACTAAATGGTTCTTTTGGCTTTTGGGATGTGGCTAAAATTCAGCTTACAACTGCTTTGGTCATCAGTTTTGTTCCCTGACTAAGTATGTAAATATCTGCATGTGTCTGCCCTTCTATCGCCCATCTTCTATCGCACTTTTTTGTGCAAATTATTTTTAAACAATGGAATGGAAAAGTAAATAATGAATCGAAATATACTATGGATGCATCTATTCATTGATAGATAAAGTAGATGACTAAATAGGTGACTAAAAATAATAATCATAGCACATAACAGATACAGGCAGAACTGTCTGTGTCCCACTAACCCAGGGAACGTGTTGCATCCTCTAAGACATTCATCCTCAGGGGCTTTTGTGCCTAATCTCCAGAATCCCTGATTGCGGCTAGTGTTGGGTTTCAGCAGCTAATTTCGGTGAAGTCCCACTTTCGCCCACTCAGGATTTCGGCAAACGTGTGAAGGAATTGAAATCAAAGCAGAGAAGCGTCTTATGGTATTTGTCAGAGTGCCCTTTTCAAGCGGCGCTGACGATTCTCGAGGGTTCTTTCAGGATCGGATTTGTGGCCGCAGCTTTTTTCGCACTCGAAACTCCATCTGGACGAGTTCCCTCGACCCAAACTGGACGGAACATGTGCCTCAAAAAGGTAAACTTTCATCATTATTTCTCTTCCCCTCTGTCGGCAGCTTATTGAGGCTATTTAATCAGCGCCCCATGATTTCTGCTCGAGCAGTTCGCTGTTTGACATCAGCAGACCAGCTGAGACATGACTCAAACAAGCTCTTCGGCCAGCTTTTCGATAGACAGTTTACTGCAGACTGGTCTGCTCGGGGTTCATGCAGCTGAAAATCTTACACTAGAAGGTGACAATGACCGGCAACTTCGGCGAGAGGACACGGTATGGCAGAGGATGCAGCAAGGTAAGTTTTTCAGGGTCTAAATGACTCAATTTTACATTTCATCGTCCTAAAACCAGCGGAAAGGCAGCTTTGCCGATTCGGCCGACTCCTGATAGTTGACCAAGGCACAAGGCTCAGACACAGTTGTACATCTTCTCTTACTTTCTCATCGGGTCTCTCACTTTGGTGGTTAGCCCTGATAGGCCTATACTGAGCACAACTACCTAGCTGCACTCGGTGAATAACTTCCCAAATTAACGTTCAGTTGCTGTGCTGAGTCAAGCCCGGAGAATTTTAGGATTCCGGAGGGAGACTCCACGCCACCCCTGTCCACCAGTAAGACTAGAGAATGTTGAACTTAAGGCCTAAGGCGGGAACGTTAGTTAGAAATCACAAGCACTTAAAATTGGACAGGCAAGCAGTTTTCGGAGCTTCTGCGACAAGAATTTGAGCAGCAGTTCTTGCTGCAGTCGGCATTCATGGAATGCTACTGCGCCTTTATCGCGCCGCCTCAGCTGCTTCCGCCTCCGACTTCGATTCCGTTGCTGTCACCGACTCCGCCGTCACTGCTCCCGCCTCTGCCACAGCCGCAACCCGTTATGGAAGTGCAGCTGCAGCTAGGTGAGAACGGCTCTCGATGCTGCGGACGCAGACGACGCAACCGAACAATATTCAACGAGCGTCAACTCGAAGAGTTGGAAAAACTATTCGCACTGACTCACTATCCGGATGTCACCATCCGGGAGCAGCTGGCGGCCAAGATTCGGCTGCGGGAGGAACGCGTTGAGGCGAGTTGCTTGGACAATATTTTGAATATTCGAATGGTTAGTTTGAATGTGGGAGTGTCACCTTTGTCACGTGGGCAGAAGAAAAAGCCTTAAAATTAATAGTTTAAAGTGCCATTTGACTTTAGGGCGGCGAGTGGCTCGGTGGTTTAGTTCGTCTGCCTTGTGTGCCACTGGTCCAGGTTCGACCCCGCGTTGTAGGTCGTTTATTTTCCCTAGCGCGGTTCGTGTGCAGGGTCACATTTATTGGGGGCCCTTTGTGCACGAATTGGCAGGGCTATGGGCCAGTTGCGCAATTTATGCCCTTTAGGACAACCCCAAAAGGCATAAAGAGAGTGTAAATTCCTGGAACCGCCGCTTGTACACCCTATGTGAGTGTGTGGGTGCCGGCGCGTGTGTGTGTGTCTATGCCTGCATACCGTATATAGTGTGACTGAACGCGCTTCAGGAGTCAGCGCAATGGACAATCATGCCCCGTCGCTGGTTGTCGGACGATGTCGCTTTCAGCGTCAAAGTGCCTTTAAACAAGGCACCATGATTAGACTGACTAAAGCGCCTTTAAGTTCAGTGATATGCATTCGTATTAGACTCCATTAGCTGTAGACTCGAGCAAGCAAGCAAAGCAAGCAAGCAAGCAAGCTAGACATGGCCACATGTTTGCACTCATTTCAAATTTCAGGTCTGGTTCAAAAATCGTCGAGCAAAATTTCGCAAGCAAAATCGTTAAACGACTGAATCGCAGAAACATAACCGAAAATTGACCGTCTTTTTTATTCGATTAACAAATAAATGAGTTCCTATCTGATGCTGCCTACTTACACGTAGAACAAAAGTAGTGACGAATGGCATGATGAAATTCAGATTCTTAAACTAATGCTACTTGTATTTCTTGAAAATACAAACCAAACATCTTTCTACTTGAAGTAGTAGGTTTTGAAACGATCTTCAATTCTGGGAAGGAGAACTTGTTCCAAGCAGAGAACGTACACACTATTACTTTCGTGTACCCTATCCGTCGAGTTGTGCCTATTCAACTTTCTGAAACTCTAACCAAATGCAAACTGTGTGCAGACTGAACTGATCAAGTTACTGACTCACTTGCATCTTCTTCTTTTCCACCAAGGTTTGCATATTAATTAGCCAAATTTGACTGGGTAAGATGCTACAAGACTTAGCGATATCTGAAACTCCGCTGCGTTAGAGCTTTCGGAGCGGAGTCTATCTCGATCTAGCGATTAAAAGTTTTTCTACTCTGAAGCGGTAAGAATTTTCAATATAAGTTTGATTGATTAGATTCTATTGATTGTTAGTTATTTAACCATTTTATTCAGCATGCGGGGTATGGTTTCTTGACTAACATTGTTTAGCAGAGCTGTTCTTGCCGGTTAAGTGCAGACGTTCTCGTTTGACTGAAAAATTGCCAGGCAAGTCAGGCAGGGGACTGACAGGACCCGAAGGGGGATTACTGGGGATTACTGGGGAAGTGCAGCTCGTAGAATCGATATATGGCCAATACAGACTAGGCACCTAAAGAGAGAGAGAGAGAGAGAGACCGCCGTTCTGATCACTCTATAAGCAGTTCTGTAGATAAAAGCTGAAGCCACTCATTCACCGACTCATTCCGAGAGGTTTTCTTTCGGGGCACAACTAACACAATGGAGACGGTGAGTCAGCTCTAAGTTTTGCGTCTTTTTTCCCTTGTGACTTATGAGAAATTTTGACTCGTGTAAGTCCGCGGCCGAAGTTTCCCAATCAGATTGAAGTGGCCGTCACCCGTCAGCCGGGCTTCGGCTACGGTTTCGAGGTCGCCACCATGCCGGAAAACTCCTCGGCGAATGGCGCCTTCGCGACTGTCCCGATTGTCAGCCACGTGCTGGAGGGCGGACCGGCCGAGGGTCTGCTGCAGCCGCTCGACCGCGTGCTGGCCTGCAACGGCGTCAGCATCCCGACAGGACGCATTCGGCCGGCAACAGCGAGGCCGCCGCCCGGACGAGCTGCTGGTCCGTGAGCTGCTCCGATCGCCGCCAACCGCCAAGCTGACCATCGGGCGACATTGGGCGGCGCAGAAGTCGTCGGCATCGACCAGGACGCTGACCGCCAGAGTGCAGGCCAACTTCGCGGCGGTGCAACAGCCGCGACGTCGTCGAGCCAGATCGTCCGGCTCCCTCTCGATGCAGCTGCCGGCCGTGACAGTAAGCGGCTTCGACGGGGTCTCAACGTCAGCCGTCGTGTCGCCGGAACGGCTGGCGCGTCATCTGGGCTCAGCGCGCGAGCTGCGAATCGACATCGCCCGATCCAGATCGCTCGAACCGGCCGCCATCCGGACTGTCCGTCTGCGCCCCTGGCCCCGACGGCGGCTTCGGCCTGCGACTGGCCGGCGGCAACGCATCCGGCATCTTCGTTGGGGACGTGGCGCCCGGCTGGCCTGCCCACAGCGCCGGGATTCGAACCGGGGACCGTCTGTTAGAAGCTGGCGGCGTCCGTCTGGACGGCCCGTCGGCTACCAAGGAGGCCGCCCTGCTAGCGCTGATGTCGGGGAGTGGCTGTTCAGCGGTCCAGGTGACGACTGCGGCGGATCCGGTCGGCTACGCCCGCCTGACCTCCGGCGAGACGCCCGGCGACCTGTTCCACGTGCGCGCCAGATTCGACTTGCCGCCAACCTGCGACGGTCTGGAGGTTCGAGCCGGCGACATTCTACGAATCGAAGACACCCTGGCCGACGGGCGTCTGGGCGCCTGGCTCGCCACCCGAGTTCATCCGCTTGTGGCGCCCATGACGCCACCGGCTCACGGAGTGGTGCCGAGCGCGGCTCGGGCCGACCAGCTTGCCATGCTGACCGGCCGCCGGCCGCCCGCCTACGTCCGGGTGACGCTCGGCAGGTTCGATGCCGGCCCGTCGCCTCTGCTGCTGCTGGGGCCGCTGGCGCCGCTGGCCCGGCCGGGTCTGCAGGCTCGAGCCGCTCTGCCTAACGCGGAGTTCCGCCTGGTGTCGGAGACCGAGGCGTCGGCGTCGACGGAGTCGTTAGCTGAGTCGGAAGCGCCGCCAATTGTGATCTACGTTGGCGCCGGCAAGAAGCGTCCGCGGCGCAAGGAATGGCGCCAGCTGGGCCGGCTTAAGCGCCGTCGTGTCGTTAGGCGGCGGCGAAGTCGGCGGGCGCCAACAGCCGGAGCTAGATGCGGCTCGGCTGGTTGCCGGCGTGCTGGCCGCCGTGAGGCGATGCCGCGAGGAGCCCGTCTGGCTGCCGGCAACGCAGCTAAGCGTCTTCGATAGTTGCGACAGCCGAGGCGACCAGAGACGGGCGGTTGAACAAGGTGAGAGCTGGGGAACGCTGCGGAGCATAATCATTAATACAATTAAGTCATGGATAACAAAAAATATTCACAATACTACTATCCACGCCCAACCACTAAGTAGTCTCTAACGCCTGTCACACCTTCATTGTAATAAGGCCTGATGCAGCTGTTCCCCAGCATCGGGCTGGACTTGCCGCCGGCCCACTTCAAAGAGGAGGCCGAGGCCCGGCTGCGCCAGTGCCAGCTGATCAGTCCGATCGAGAACGGCGACGACGCAGTGCTGGAGGACGACGAACCGTCGCTCGACAATCTCCGCCAGCTGCTGGATGGAAGCCTCCGTGGTCTGGTTGACGGCGTCGAAGGCGGTAGACTTTGCTGCCTAGCAACAGGCGCGGAGCTCGAAGTACCCCCCGGCGCGCTGCCTGAAACCGCCGCCATCGAATTGATACTTGGGTCCGCCTCGCCCGCTCATCCGCTGCTGTTGGTCGGCCCGTCCGGACTGGAATTCCAGCGCCCAGTCAGGCTGCAGAATCTGCCAGTAGCGTGGAGCCGTCGGCTCAGAATTTTCGCGGTTAATCCCGACGATCAGGTGTTCAAAGAGTTGGCCTGGGCTAGCGACCTCATCGAGGGTCAATCGGAAACGTTCAGCGTCAGTCTGGATAGCTTCTGACATTTTCGAAGAGTCGGCAACTGGAGGCTCCGTGACGTATCGAATTGTGAACATTAAAAATTTAACATTGTTAGGATCCTTTTGTTTGCCTTCAATATGGTATTTGACTTCAATATAATTAGAAATTCTGCAGCCTATCTTTCTACCCACACGTTCAAGAAAACGCTAACTCTTGTGCCCAAAATCCATCATTTCTTCTCATCTTGTAAAGTCCATTTCTTCTTGCACTATTGACTTCTCAATTTCTACTTTAATTTACACCACATTTCTTACTCCAATTAACAACATAACTCCTATGAAAATAACGCCACATTTCCTTCCCCAATTACCGCTACATTTCCGACCCCAATTAGCACAAAATTTCCTACCCCATTTAACACTTCACTTCCTTACCCCAATAAAAAAATTTCCTACCCCATTTAACACGTCACTTCCTACCCCAATTAGCACAAAATTTCCTACCCCATTTAACACGTCACTTCCTACCCCAATTAGCACAAAATTTCCTACCCCATTTAACACGTCCCCTCCTACCCCAATTAGCACAAAATTTCCTACCCCATTTAACACTTCACCTCCTACCCCAATTAACACAACATTTCCTGCCCCAATTAACACAACATTTCCTGCCCCAATTAACACAACATTTCCTGCCCCAATTAACACAACATTTCCTGCCCCAATTAACACAACATTTCCTGCCCCAATTAACACAACATTTCCTGCCCCAATTAACACAACATTTCCTGCCCCAATTAACACAACATTTCCTGCTCTAATTAACACAACATTTCCTGCTCTAATTAACACAACATTTCCTGCCCTAATTAACACAACATTTCCTGCCCCAATTAACACAACATTTCCTGCTCTAATTAACACAACATTTCCTGCTCTAATTAACACAAAATTTCCTGCCCCAATTAACACAACATTTCCTGCTCTAATTAACACAACATTTCCTGCTCTAATTAACACAAAATTTCCTGCCCCAATTAACACAACATTTCCTGCCCTAATTAACACAACATTTCCTGCCCCAATTAACACAACATTTCCTGCCCCAATTAACACAACATTTCCTGCTCTAATTAACACAAAATTTCCTGCCCTAATTAACACAACATTTCCTACCCCAATTAACACAACATTTCCTGCCCTAATTAACACAACATTTCCTACCCCAATTAACACAACATTTCCTGCCCCAATTAACACAACATTTCCTGCCCTAATTAACACAACATTTCCTGCCCTAATTAACACAACATTTCCTACCCTATTTAACACAACATTTTCTGCCCTAATTAACACAACATTTCCTACCCCAATTAACACAACATTTCCTGCCCCAATTAACACAACATTTCCTGCTCTAATTAACACAACATTTCCTGCTCTAATTAACACAACATTTCCTACCCCAATTAACACAACATTTCCTGCCCCAATTAACACAACATTTCCTGCCCTAATTAACACAACATTTCCTGCCCTAATTAACACAACATTTCCTACCCTATTTAACACAACATTTTCTGCCCTAATTAATATCTCACTTATTCCCTTCAATTAACGTCTCAATTCCTACTCCCAAATCATCATAAAAAATCCTATGCGCGAAACCTATTTTTATGATTTGCTCAAAAAACCCAGTATCATTTTTAAAAAGCTTTATTTTTCCTCTAATTAAAGTTTTTGGTGAATTTGATCGCATTATTTGATAATTTCTTTTTGCGTACCCCATAAAAACGCTATTTAAAATAGAAATATAAAACTTGTATTTCAATTGGTTACGGCCATGTGTGTATTGCTTTATATAAAATGTTCCAGTTTAATGCTGAGAAAATATTTTCACAGAAACTTTTAATCTCTACCCTCCCTGTGATAGAGCCGGCGAGAGTCAGCATCAAGAAGAATGGAAAAGAGCATCCCACAATGTAATCCTCTTCACTGTCTGATTACACCCTGAGCGACGGGTCTCTGTGATAGTCTAAGCTCGGCATCAGACTTAGCTAAACTCATCCCATTCCTGCTTTCTGCATGGTAACTAAGCTCGAGCTAATCCCAGGCTGCATTCACGGGTTAATCCTTTGCTATATAGCCTTGTTCTCCTTCCTGTGTTTGATAGACTATCCGAATGGGGGATTCTTCCGTCTTGTTTAGTCACCGTTCTTCGCTTGTTTCGGGAACAACTTGCCCTAATCGACGAGCTCAGCATCACGAGGCTCGGGCCTGCCTAGGAAATCAGCTTTAACGTCCACTAATCGTATTATTCAAAGTCGGGCTGAAAAGTCAATAATAAAGGCTTCTGGGCTTCTGGCTGGGATTAGCGCACAATTTTCGGATGCATTTCGGACGCTGGCATGGGACAGTTTGAGTCCCTGACTGGCCGGCCATGTTAATAATGCATGCGGGCCGTGTGCAAGGCAAGGCATTAATCTTGCAGCACGTAGCGCCAGCACGGTCCAACGGGTTCCCGTCATCGATCTTCACTCCAGCTTCCCCAGTCCATACTGATCCCACGGCAACCCGCCGCCGCTGACAACAACGCGCTATCCCTTCTGGCGGGGACTAGCCATCACTTGCTCCAACTCAAGCTCCAACTCATCCTGAACTACTGTGTTCGATAATTGCAGCTATCGGTCTCAAAGTCATCCTTCGCCTAGATCCGTAAACACAGCCTGCGCATGGCGCTCTGCTTGTGCCGTAGGCCAGGTTCGATTTTGATCCGCCGAAATCAAAGTGTGACAGACAGACAGACAGACAGACAGACAGACAGACAGACAGACAGACAGACAGACAGACAGACAGACAGACAGACAGACAGACAGACAGACAGACAGACAGACAGACAGACAGACAGACAGACAGACAGACAGACAGACAGACAGACAGACAGACAGACAGACAGACAGAGACACAGACAGACACACAGACAGACAGACAGACACACAGACACACAGACAGACAGACAGACACACAGACAGATAGACAGACAGACAGACGTGTAGTGAAAAAACACACATTTGAGGAAAACTATCACTCTATTGTACATATTTCCAATACATATTTTCAATCAATCAATAGTCTTTCCCGCAAAGAAGCCTTAATTCAAAGGCCTGAGCCAGCGGCCCTGCAAACAAACAGACGAGAAGCAGCGAAAGCCCTGTCGCACTTAGCTAATCTCTAAATTACTTACAAAAGGCAAAAGACAGCCACCCGAAAAGACAAGAAAAGAGCACAGAGCGTCTTTTTCGGTTGAGCGATTTCCATCAATAAACAAATCTCCACAAAAGCCACCGGTTGACTAATAGGGGAGGCAGGCAGCCCCACCCAGCCCACAAGATGATCAGGTTAGGCATTGAGGAAGAAATGGGAGATGGGACAAAAATGAAAAAGCAATTTGTTTAATGCGTTTTGTAGTGCATTTTTTGCTTTGCTCTCGATTTTCACTGTTTGTGTCCGTCGGTTCACTTTAGAAATCAAATTTGCATCCATAGGCTTAAGATTGAGGACTAAGCTGTAGGATTATCCGATGGGGGGCATACAGATTTGTGGGCATTAGTAATGTAGCAATTAAAAATCCCTACTGAAATATTTTTACGTAAAAGTAAAGAACACATCATATCCAGTCACAATGTACTTTAAAATAATAGGAATCCAAAAAGTACAAATAATCTGGGGAAACGAAACTTTGGCAACTAAAACTTAGAGGGTCACACATGTAGGGAACTAAAACTCAATGGGATCTCACGTGAAGGGAACTGAAACTCAATGGGATCCCACATGAAGGGAACTGAAACTCAATGGGATCCCACATGAAGGGAACTAAAACTATATGGGATCATGGGATCACACATTCAGGGAACTAAAACTTAATGGGATCCCACTTGTAGGAAAATAAAACTCAATGGGATCGCACATAAAGGGAAAAAACTTCAATGTGATCCCACATTAAGGGAACTAAAGCTATATGAGATCCCACATGCAGGGAACAAAAACTTCATGGGATCCAAAATTTATTTTTTTCGATGAATACAAGGCAACTTACTGAATACCAATCGCCTTCACCTCGTCATCTGAGGTTAAAAATAGTCCAGATGAAGTAAAGAAATTTGGGTGGCCAGCACAGCATTGACCGTTCCACCAATTTCTGCCTGAGCCGGACCGGCAACTTCCCCAATAACCTCACTCTTCGGCTACTTAGCCTGACAGGAACATCAAGTCATCAAGAAATAGCGCAGCCATTGTCAGACCAACATCCCAGTTCCTTCCCAGACGCTAATGGAATGGATTTCTGCTTGCACTCGTAACTTAGAGAGAGCTCAGTTAGGGGAGACTGCGAGACTCAGCTCCGACTCTCAATAGGGCCTTCAAATTTGACATGGTCCGTGTATTGAAGGACAGGTTCAAGTGGTTATTTTCTTTAAAGGAAATGTTTCATGAAAGCATGAAATGAAAGAGTTAATTGAGGGAACCGGGACCAGTGAGACCTTGTGCTTGTATGTAGTTGATATTGGAATAAGTATTCATGTAGCATGGATTCATATCATGAAGCTTCCCAAATTAAAAATATCGTAAAATCGAAACTAATACAAAATCTTCACCCGTTAAAATTCTTTAAAATTATTAAAGAAGCTAAAAGCGAGAGAAAATTGGCGAAGAGATGGAGAGGTAATCTGTGAACGCTGCTCTGTGTTCAGTCCTTCATCTAATCAGGGGTGCTCCACTTTTTTCTCTTATTCCATTTATCCTATTAAGCGCACGGACGGAGACACAGCATTCTGAGCCAGCAGAGACTCAGAGGAGGGCTAGCTACAAAGGGATTCATTTCCCACTTCCGCAACTCTGAACGCGGTCGGGGACCGACTTGGCCAAGGAGGAAAAAATAGGAATAATTCGCCCAGGTGGACTTTTACCGGGCCTACGCAGATTTCTAATTGTAAATTGTTGGACAAATCGTTAATCCCCCCAAGCTGTCCCTCATGATGCTCAGCAGAGCTTTGGAATTCGTCAAGAGCCGTTGCTTCAGCTCTGAAATTTTGTGCCTATTTTCTGTTTCTATGCGCTGCACTCGACCAAGAGGGGTGATAATTGGAGCGGGGCTCATGCGACTCGGAATGACGAGATCCCCCTTCCATCGGGAATTTGATTGACACATCCGAAGCCGACAACTAGAGGATTCAGTTTAAACAAAAACAAATGAAATTATTAATGCTGGGCAAACATGGATTCAATGGTTGTTATGCCGAATAAGTCGATTGTTTGCGCATTTTTATTCATGAATTCTTCTCCAAACTAATAGTTGCATGAATTAATATGCATGACAGGAACGTGTAAGACAGACGACACATGGGAAATTCTTGTGTCTCGAGAAAATACCAAATACCAGAACATGATGAATCAACTCAATTGGTATTATGCGAATTAGAAAAATAGACAACAGAAATGTCTCCAGCAAAGGATAAACGGTTCCAGTCACGGGGTAATGTAATACTAAGTAATCAAGTTATATACATTTATTATCAATTCCGTTTTAATTGTAGCTTCCTTTCTCCCTTAAGCCAATGCTCCAGCCATCTCGCGTACATTCAAGCCATCAATTTACATCTGTACAAAGTATGGAGCAGATGTTTTCAAGCCACCAAGTACATTGAGCCCCGTACGGAGAAGATGCTTTCAAGCCAACCAAGTACATTAAGCCCCGTACGGAGAAGATGCTTTCAAGCCAACCAAGTACATTGAGCCCCGTACGGAGAAGATGCTTTCAAGCCAACCAAGTACATTGAGCCCCGTACGGAGAAGATGCTTTCAAGCCAACCAAGTACATTAAGCCCCGTACGGAGCAGATCTTTTCAAGCCAACCAATTACATTGAGCCCCGTACGGAGCAGATGTTTTCAAGCCAACCAAGTACATTGAGCCCCGTACGGAGCAGATGTTTTCAAGCCAACCAAGTACATTGAGCCCCGTGCGGAGCAGATGTTTTCAAGCCAACCAAGTACATTGAGCCCCGTACGGAGCAGATGTTTTCAAGCCAACCAAGTACATTGAGCCCCGTACGGAGCAGATGTTTTCAAGCCAACCAAGTACATTGAGCCCCGTACGGAGCAGATGTTTTCAAGCCAACCAATTACATTGAGCCCCGTATGGAGCAGATGTTTTCAAGCCAACCAAGTACATTGAGCCCCGTACGCAGCAGATGTTTTCAAGCAAACCAAGTACATTGAGCCCCGTGCGGAGCAGATGTTTTCAAACAAAAAATAGCCCACCAAGGAACTAATGGAAATTGGCGCAGACAAAAATTGTAGCCAATAAATGAGTCGCATTCGGTTGAACTTCTGCTCAATTATTCTGCTCTCCAGATGAGGGCTCTCCGTTCCATTCGAACGAGTGATTCAGATGAGCAGCCGCTGACGAGCAGCTGAACTGCTCCGACCAGCAGGCGGCAACAGCTGGCCCGGAGACGGCCTGACGAGTCACCGACGTTTCGCCGGATGAGGCGGCTGCCGGATTTGGCGCGCTTGTCGACGCCGGCCTCCAGCTAGTGTGCGGCGGCAGGCAGTCCAGACTGGCCGGCGTCTGCACCGTCCGACGCTGAGTCGACGAAGGCAACGACACCGGATCTAGCGTGGCCGCTCGCTGCTGCTGCTGCTGGGAGTTGACGGGCGGCTCCTGCGTCAGGCTGAGCGCCTGGGACAGGCTGTCTGAGCTCATCTCCCGGTGGCCAGAGTCCGGCGAGATGTCTGCATTGTTGGCGTCGTTCTCGTCGAAGGAATCAGCGATGGGCCGGCGCTGCTGCTGAAGAGGAGCTCGCAGTGACGCCTGCTGCGCCGCCGGACTGGTGAGGTGTCTGGAAGGGGGGTGTTTTGAGATGGTTTGAAAAGAGCACGAGAGGCCGATGGAAGCTATGGTGGCAAATGCAGGCCAATTATCGATGAGGCACAGCTCGATCACCTCAACGCGGAAGGCTGCTGCAGCTCGATTTGCTGCTGATGCAACCGCAGCTCCAGAGCTCGGGTCCGATGCACCAACTGGTTCAGATGGTCCAGCAGGTCGCGGTTCTGGTTTAACAGTCGCTGAGCTCTGGACTGAGCCTCGGCTCGAGCCGCCGACTCAGCCGCCAGCTGATCCCGCAGCAGTTGAGCCTCGGCCAGGGCTGCCTGCGTTTGTTGGGCTCCGTGCTCCAGCTGCTGCTGCATCAGCTGTCTGCTGTGCCTCCGCCAGTAGGCCATGTGACCGTCGCAGCCTTCGTTAGCCTCGCTGATTGATGCATCAGATGCTGCTGCTAGCACCAGCAGTTGAAGCTCGTCCCAGCTTGGTGACGTTTCAGTGGCCACGGTGACCGTCGATTGGGCTGAGCGCTGCTGCTCCTCCGACGTCTGAGAATGTGTCTCCGCTTTAGACGAGGCTTTGGCAGCCTGAGCCTTCTGCTGTCTCTGCTGCTGCAGCAGCTGCTGCTGCTCCTTGGACGCCTGCGACAGCTGGTGACAGATTTCAAAAGCCTGGCCGATGGTGCGCACAATGCGAACAGCCTGCACCTTCTTGGCGGCCTTGAACACGTTGCACTTGAACGCGTTCCGATGGCTGTCGCGAGCGATGTAGCTGAATATTTTGAGATCCTGGGAATCGTGCGACACGTAGAAGATGCGGTAGATGGGATGGTGCATCAGCAGCTGTCCGCAGCCGAGGCCACTGGCGCCCTCGTGCCACGGCTTCGGCGGCCGTTTGAAAATGAGACTGACACCGTCGAGCGAGATCGCCACGACAACCTTGCGCTTCTTGGCCGCTTTGGCCTTGAATTCGAAGCGGACTCGGCGCATTGCGGCAACGATCTCTGCTCGGCTCTGCGGCCTGGCCACGTCCATGCTGCCAATGTAGCGGGCCTCGTACTGGATGCCCCGGTGGAAGGCCTCCTCGGGGTGCATCGGATAGGCCTCGTCAACCGCGTAGTCCTCCGACATGGCAACTAATTTTTGAAGTGCTCGTAGCAAGAAGCGATCTTCTTCTAGTTGGCTTGTTGCTAAGGCCTACGATTGTGACACACGTCTGAAACTTGTCGACAACTTTGCCTCTGCCCAAGACTAGACTGATGCTGTCTGACGCAGAGAAAGGGGAATCGCAGTGCGCCTGGGATTATTGAGGAACAAGGAATGAGCTTGGACACATCTCGCTCACCCTCTTCTTCATCCCATGCAAAGACAGTCGCCACTTCTCTTTCTCTCTCCGTCTATTTTCCCATTTGCAGAGCGGCCAGTGGGCAAATCAGGCGCACAGAAATTGGGCCCGGTGCCGCGTGGCGAAGCAGCTAGCGAAGAGAGAGAGAGACCGAGACAAGTCGAGATCGGGTGAGACATCGGAAATGAGTCCGGCCCAGCATGACACAGTAGCTAAGCATGGTGTTGGGTGCCCGCTCGGGATCGCCCGGGCCGAACCCTCCCTCCGCACCTCAATAAGCTCCCGCGTCACGCGCTCTCAAGACCAAGCGGACAGACGACAAGAGGCTCGGGTAGAGGGCGCCTTTAGTTTTGTCAGACTCCTCGCCATCTGAGCAGGAGACGGGACGGCGAGGACAGCCAGATAAGCCGGAAAAGGCTATTCGGCGAACGGTGCGAAACTGCCGCTGTTCAGGATGGATTCTGGGAGAAGAAGGCGTCGGCTCGCGCCTGATGAGAAATATTCCCCAGAGGGGAAATGAAAATTTTGACCTAAACACGCCTCCCAGCTTGTGTGCGACCCCAGCCAAGTGAATGAATGTTTCACTGTGCCAATCGCGGAGCCCAACCCTAGTCCCAGAGAGCATTACAGAACAGATCAGATGAGCTCAATGCCTTGTGCTAAACATTCTTTCAAGAAATGCCCCCAGACTGACAGATAAAACCGGTTGCGAACGGCACAGGGTGCACTGGGGCGGTGGGCTAATGAATTTTCGATCCATTAGCTTCTTATCAGAGAGGCCGACTTTCCCTAGCGTGCTTGCTCAGCAACCCCCCCCCCCCCTACGACAGTTTTCTGTCCAGCAAAAGGCAGCGAAGCCTTTTTGATGCGGTCTTCTGCCCTCATCCGCTCATCCGCTTCATTTTCTCCTCTTTTTATCCTCACCGCTTTTATATCCCATTCAACTGTCTGCTTCAACAATTGGGTCTTGTTGCCAGCTAGCAGGAGGCTATTACCAAGCGAGTGATAAATTACTTTACATCCGGAATCTATTTAACTTGGAGAGAGTAAGTAGCACTTTAACTCACACGGGAGTTAATACATAATAATGCCGACATTAGTTTAGATCAATACTCAGCAAACTCAATTTCACACCAGGATTAAAATGACTGGCACCGACTCTGAGGTGCTTGCTATATAAGAGTGTAATATCGAACCGAATTTTGGCACACGAGATTGACATTTTGAAATTATTTTATGTTGGTTAAAGTGCCTGCTTCCAAAAGTAGATACACAAAAATGATGTTTAGAATTTTGTTACAATTAGTGAATTATGATTGTAACTCTTAATTTTTATTCAAACTGTTACATGTTAAATTCTTTCACTTTGTCACAGTTCATTGAGAGCTGCTACCCCACCATACGTATGATCTGCTACCTCACCTTGTGTAATTCAGTGCGCTGCTACCTTAACTTGTGTAATTCAGTGCGCTGCTACCTTAACTTGTGTAATTCAGTGTGAGCTGCTACCCCACAATGTGTAATTCAGTGAGAGCTGCTACCCCACAATGTGTAATTCAGTGAGAGCTGCTACCCCACAATAGTGTAATTCAGTGAGAGCTGCTAACCCCACAATTTTTAATTCAGTGAGAGCTGCTACCCCACAATGTGTAATTCAGTGAGAGCTGCTACCCCACCTTGTGTAATTCAGTGTGAGCTGCTACCACCACCTTGTGTAATTCAGTGAGAGCTGCTACCCCACCTTGTGTAATTCAGTGAGAGCTGCTACCCCACAATGTGTAATTCAGTGTGAGCTGCTACCCACAATGTGTAATTCAGTGAGAGCTGCTACCACCACCTTGTGTAATTCAGTGAGAGCTGCTACCACCACCTTGTGTAATTCAGTGAGAGCTGCTAACCCCACAATTTTTAATTCAGTGAGAGCTGCTACCCCACCTTGTGTAATTCAGTGAGAGCTGCTACCCCACAATGTGTAATTCAGTGAGAGCTGCTACCCCACAATGTGTAATTCAGTGAGAGCTGCTACCCATAATGTGTAATTCAGTGTGAGCTGCTACCCATAATGTGTAATTCAGTGAGAGCTGCTACCCGCAATGTGTAATTCAGTGTGAGCTGCTACCCCACAATGTGTAATTCAATGTGAGCTGCTACCCCACAATGTGTAATTCAGTGTGAGCTGCTACCCACAATGTGTAATTCAGTGAGAGCTGCTACCACCACCTTGTGTAATTCAGTGAGAGCTGCTACCACCACCTTGTGTAATTCAGTGAGAGCTGCTACCACCACCTTGTGTAATTCAGTGAGAGCTGCTACCACCACCTTGTGTAATTCAGTGAGAGCTGCTAACCCCACAATTTTTAATTCAGTGAGAGCTGCTACCCCACCTTGTGTAATTCAGTGAGAGCTGCTACCCCACAATGTGTAATTCAGTGAGAGCTGCTACCCCACAATGTGTAATTCAGTGAGAGCTGCTACCACCACCTTGTGTAATTCAGTGAGAGCTGCTACCACCACCTTGTGTAATTCAGTGAGAGCTGCTAACCCCACAATTTTTAATTCAGTGAGAGCTGCTACCCCACCTTGTGTAATTCAGTGAGAGCTGCTACCCCACAATGTGTAATTCAGTGAGAGCTGCTACCCCACAATGTGTAATTCAGTGAGAGCTGCTACCCATAATGTGTAATTCAGTGTGAGCTGCTACCCATAATGTGTAATTCAGTGTGAGCTGCTACCCCACAATGTGTAATTCAATGTGAGCTGCTACCCCACAATGTGTAATTCAGTGTGAGCTGCTACCCACAATGTGTAACTCAGGGAGAGCTGCTACCCCACCTTGTGTAATTCAGTATGATCAGCTACCCCAAAATCGCTAGTTCAGTAGAGGCCAATGGCTATCTTGCATATTTAATTGAGTTATCACACACGTACTCACTTTGGCTGGACAAACAGATTCTGACTAGAACCCTATGAATCAGTGATGGACTAACAAAACTCCACCCATAAAGTGTTTTACGCCTACAGTGCAGTGCAAGTTCCACGCTTTTAACTCATTATGAGATCCCGACCTGAAGCATTGTTTCGACTCGATTTCTCCCAACCAGTCTCCGTTAAATCCCCAAAAGCGGACACAAATGTGTTTAGACAGAATACAGAGAGACAGACCCCCGTGTTCCTCTTGTCACCGCCATTGCTCTAATTGTCTATTGATCTTTGCGTCTGTGTTTCCCTAACTACACCACTCACTCACTTATAATTGAAACTGGAAAACGCCACACAAAGCCAATTAAACACGATAGACCAGCGAGATTGTGCATAGCAGCTCCCACTCAGCCTGCACAATAAGCAGGGACCTGACACGGTCAAATGAATACAATAAAGCTAGTTTTTTTCAACGCTAGGAAGTCTGTCGTGGTTGCTATCTGGTGCGCCCAGGGGATGTGTAGTTTAAGCAGCCCTGTACCCCCTCCTACCACCCGAAGGGATCAATCATTTCGATTGCTATTTTTTTGCCTCGTAAATCGCCTCAGTTGAGACGGAATCAAGTCAGGAGCAAGGGGCACGGGCGGTTGGCTGGTGGCCTCAGGGTCTTTGCCTTAATTCAATCATAAATTATTTAGTCAGCGTTTCGCATTTAAAAGCAATCAAGTCAATCAAAGGGCGATGATTCTCTACTGACAAGAGTGATTTTATAGGGATACAGATGATTATCTGTATACAAAAGTGATTCTCTGGTGACAAAGGTGATTTTCTGATGACAAATGTGTTACGAGTATCTAGTGGCATGCATGATTCTCTATGATGGCAATTGTGATGATTCTATGATAAGATGCGTGATTCTCCGATTTTAGAGATAGCTCAACTCCAATAGCTCACTTTTTTTACAGGAAGATAAGGGAAATGATGATTCTAAAAAACGATCCTCAAAAGAAAATGGGATTGCTTATAACTAGCTAATCATGCAAGAGTACACGCGGAGCATTAAGTGGTTATATAGTTAATAATGCGACTCAAGAAGCAGAGTTAATTGTTCCAGTTTTTCAGCGATATTATTTTTAAACATTTCACCGCTAAGAAGCAAAAAAATAACAAGCCAAATGACTGCGCATATCTCTAGTAAATTAAAACAAAGTACACGCAATAAGTGGGACAGATTTGTCAGAAAAAATCATCTTTTATTTATTTCAACCGGTTAAATTTGGTTCATTTAGCAGTTGAACAAGCGGGTGGCTCCCGGCCAATGAGGATGTACTTTTAAACTTGCCTAGCAACTAAATACTCATAAGTACTGCTAATTAGCTTTAATTGAAGACAAAAGTACATAAATCAGACTAAAAACTGTACGAAGTTATTTCTAAATTAATTAAAATAGAAGCTAATTAGCAATTTAAACGAAATGATAAGGTTACACGCGAAGGCCTCTTTATGCATCTTTCTTTATCTGGTTGATGATTTCCAACTTTTGAAGAAACAAAGTTCAAGAAACTTTTTTGGGTAGGAATCTAGGCAATAAAGGCCATTCTATTCACTTCGCCAGAAAATTATGTCCAATGCATTAATAGAAATGCAAAAATTTACGTTTGAATTTCTGTTAATCTAACGTGACAATAAATTCATTTGATGGCGGAGTGAATAGGCCTGAAAGAAAGTCACAAATCGTTAAGAGTGACACACCCTGAGCACGAAGTGACACAGCTCAGCAGGGAGTGACGCAGCTCAGAAGGGAGTGACACAGCTCAGAAGGGAGTGACGCAGCTCAGCAGGGAGTGACACAGCTCAGAAGGGAGTGACACAGCTCAAAAGGGAGTGACACAGCTCAAAAGGGAGTGACACAGCTCAGAAGGGAGTGACACAGCTCAGCAGGGAGTGACACAGCTCAGCAGAGAGTGACACAGCTCAACAAGGAGTGACACACCTGAACACGGAGTGACACAGCTAAGCAGGGAGTGATACACCTGAACACGGAGTGACACAGCTAAGCAGGGAGTGACACAGCTCAGCAGAGAGTGACACAGCTCAGTATAGAGTGACACAGCTCAGCAGGGAGTGGCACAGCTCAGTATAGAGTGACACAGCTCAGCAGGGAGTGGCACAGCTCAGTATAGAGTGACACAGCTCAGCAGGGAGTGACACAGCTCAATAGGGAGTGACACAGCTCAGCAGGGAGTGACACAGCTCAGCAGGGAGTGAAACAGCTCAGCAGGAAGTGACACAGCTCAGCAGAGTGACACAGCTCAACAAGGAGTGACATAGCTCAACAAGGAGTGACACACCTGAACACGGAGTGACACAGCTCAGCAGGGAGTGACACAGCTCAGCAGAGAGTGACACAGCTCATCAGGGAGTGACACAGCTCAACAAGGAGTGACACACCTGAACAAGGAGTGACACAGCTCAGCAGGAAGTGACACAGCTCAGCAGAGAGTGACACAGCTCATCAGGGAGTGACACAGCTTAACAAGGAGTGAGACACCTGAACACGGAGTGACACAGCTCAGCAGGAAGTGACAAATTCTAACCAATTACTAATCCCAGGAATTAGGAAGTCCAATATGAAGACGAATTAAGTCGCAGTAAATAAAAGCGCCCAGACAGATAGACTGACAGGTCACTTCCAGCCAACCTGTCTGCGTTCGATATCAACCAGCAGCGCGTAGCGGTCCTGTTCAAAAGCGTCGCCATACTGGTCGCTAAGTAACAGGTGAGACCGGGCCGGACGGGAGGGCAGCTGGCCCAGAGCCTGCCCGATGTCCGAGGCAACTAGGCGGGACTCGGTGGGGGAAGAGACGGCCGCTTCTGCCGAGTCCTTGACTGCGGATTCCTGCGTGCGAGTTGGGGATAAAGAAATATGTAAAAAATTGGGTTTTTGATAGAGCACTGTCGGATCTGGTAGAGTAGAGTAGACAAGGATCTGGTAGAGTAGACAAGGATCTGGTAGAGTAGACAAGGATCTGGTAGATTAGACAAGGATCTGGTAGAGCAGACAAGGATTTGGTAGAGTAGACAAGGATCTGGTAGATTAGACAAGGATCTGGTAGATTAGACAAGGATCTGGTAGAGTAGACAAGGATTTGGTAGAGTAGACAAGGATTTGGTAGAGTAGACAAGGATCTGGAAGAGTAGACAAGGATCTGGAAGAGTAGACAAGGATCTGGTAGAGTAGAAAAGGATCTGGTAGAGTAGAAAAGGATCTGGAAGAGGCAAAAGACAAACCGACCTCCTCAGCGGGCTGCCTGACAGTCACCAAGCCGAGCGCGCTGAGCAATTCAACGGGCCTGTCGGCGTCGAATTCGATAGCAACGCCGCAGGCGGTCATCGCCCAGTCCTGAGCTGCCTGCTCCAGCTGCAGCGGAGTGAGACCGTCGGGGCTGGCCAGCAGCAAGCAGTAGGCCAGCAAGGCCGATTTGAACGCCTCGTCCTCGGCTCGGTCAGTCAGCAAGGCCAGTAGCGGCCGATTGCCAGCCAGGCAATTGTGATAGACCAACGCGGCCAAGTCGGACAGGTGACGCGATTTTCTCTCCTTGTAGGTGACGGTGCCGCGGAATGCGGCCAACAAGCTGACGCCGGTCACGAGGCCCCAGTAGTCAATGTAGGTCAGGTGGTGCTTCCACGCGTAGCTGGCGAACAAGGCGCCCAGGGTGCCAACGCTCAAGGTAGTGAATATGATGCCACGATCGAGCGGAGACATCACGAGGCTGCCTGCATGGGCGAATTAATTTTGATTGGGCTCATTGTTTACAAAGACTTTCAATACAGTGGCCGCATGCTGTACTAAGACCTCCGATGCAACGAGCTCATTGTCTACAAAGACTTCCAATACAGTGGCCTCATACTGTACTAACACTTCCGATGCACTGGGCTCTATGTGTACAAAGACTTCCAATACAGTGGCCTCATACTGTACTAAGACCTCCGATTCACTGGGCTCTTTGTGTACAAAGACTTCCAATACAGTGGCCTCATACTGTACTAACACTTCCGATGCACTGGGCTCTTTGTGTACAAAGACTTCCAATACAGTGGCCTCATACTGTACTAAGACCCCTGATGCACTGGGCTCTTTGTGTACAAAGACTTAAAATACAGTGGCCTCATACTGTACAAAGACCTCTAAGCACTGGGCTCTTTGTACACAAAGACTTCCAATACACTGGCCTCATACTGTATGTAAAAAGACTTCCCAATGCACTGGCTTATTGTGTACAAATACCGCCTAATGCACTGGGCTCAACTGTGCAAGAAGACCCCCCATGCACTGGGCTTATTATTTACAAAGACCTAATGCACTTGGCCCTTTGAGTACTAAGACATTTGTGTACTAAGACATTAGTGTACTAAATGATACTAAATCATGTCATTGGTTTCACAAAAATAGCTAATATAAGTGCTAGAAAAAACGCTTGCTTCGACGTGGAAAATTTTTTTGCATTGGGAAACCAACAAAAAACTCAGTTTTTTACGAACAGCCCAGACTGGCTTTGTTTTGTTGCCAAAAAAAGCAGAAAAAAGCGGCAGCAATTCACTTTCTATTGAACTAGTTTTAGAACAATAGCCACTGGTGGATTACACTATTATGTTGCCAGACTAGGCATTCCGTTTGGAGAGTCACTGCCTCTTAAACAGAAAAGGCAGCCAGCCACGCGTAGTAAATAGAGGAGAAAAAAAGAATAGACGCGGCAGCAAGAAGAAGCGACAAACGCTCACAAAGAGGGTAGAGCAGAAGCCTAAGGATGGAATAATTGATGACAAAAGACAGGCGCATGCTTAAGACGGGATTCTGCGCGCGCTACAGGCAATTGGATTGCTGCAAGTTATAGCGACAATTTAAATTATATACTTTTAATGGGCACATTATACTACTTAGTACGTAGTCAAATGCGATAATGAACTTTAAAATAAGAAACTGTTTTGTTTAACGGACCCTTACAGCATATAAACATATTATTTCAGCGCCTTAAGCAAATAATAAAACATGCTGATTATAAAAATTCCATTCCGGGATTATTGACACTAATTCCAGGATCCCACAAAACTCTAAAATCCCAGGATACCACAAAACTACAAAATCTCAGGATCCCACAAAACTCTGAAATCCCAGGATACCACAAAACTCTAAAATACCAGGATCCCATAAAACTATAAAATCTCAGGATCCCACGAAACTCTAAAATCCCAGGATCCCGCAAAACTCTGAAATCCCAGGATACCACAAAACTACAAAATCTCAGGATCCCACAAAACCCTGAAATCCCAGGATCCCACAAAACCCTGAAATCCCAGGATCCCACAAAACTCTGATATCCCAGGATACCACAAAACTACAAAATCTCAGGATCCCACAAAACTCTGAAATCCCGGGACCCCACAAAACTCTAAATCCCAGGATCCCAAAAAACTAAATAATCCCAGGAATCTGGCACTCTAATCCTAAGCATCCTCCCCCGAGATTCTCACCCTCAGGTAGCAGCATGTCAATCTCGTCGGCTTCCACATTTTTAAATAATTTGACGCTGAGCCGATCGCTGTGCTTGAGCCGAACGGCCAGCACCAGACGCTGGTACAGCTGCGGCTTCCCGCTGCCGCCGGCGCCCGCTCTACTAAGCAGGACGGACTGCAGGCGGGCGAGAAAACCGCCGGCAGCGTTGGCGGCCTGCGGCGACTCCGTCTGGCCAATTACCCAGACGCGCAACACGTCGTACTTGGACAGGTCCACGCCGACCTGGGGCGGGCACGAGTGTCGCGAGTGGTAGGCAGTTGACAGAGGGGGATAGGGAGACAGGGAGGGTGAGATGGTAGATAACAGAGGGAGATAGGGAGGGAAAGGGTGAGATGGTAGATAACAGAGGGAGATAGGGAGGGAAAGGGTGAGATGGTAGATAACAGAGGGAGATAGGGAGGGAAAGGGTGAGATGGTAGATAACAGAGGGAGATAGGGGGGAAGGGTGAGATGGTAGATAGCAGAGGGAGATAGGGAGGGAAAGGGTGAGATGGTAGATAACAGAGGGAGATAGGGAGGGAAAGGGTGAGATGGTAGATAACAGAGGGAGATAGGGAGGGGAAGGGTGAGATGGTAGATAGCAGAGGGAGATAGGGAGGGGAAGGGTGAGATGGTAGATAACAGAGGGAGATAGGGAGGGAAAGGGTGAGATGGTAGATAACAGAGGGAGATAGGGAGGGAAAGGGTGAGATGGTAGATAACAGAGGGAGATAGGGGGGAAGGGTGAGATGGTAGATAGCAGAGGGAGATAGGGAGGGGAAGGGTGAGATGGTAGATAGCAGAGGGAGATAGGGAGGGAAAGGGTGAGATGGTAGATAACAGAGGGAGATAGGGGGGAGGGTGAGATGGTAGATAGCAGAGGGAGATAGGGAGGGGAAGGGTGAGATGGTAGATAGCAGAGGGAGATAGGGAGGGGAAGGGTGAGATGGTAGATAGCAGAGGGAGATAGGGAGGGGAAGGGTGAGATGGTAGATAGCAGAGGGAGATAGGGAGGGAAAAGGTGAGATAGTAGATAACAGAGGGGGTGGGAAGAGAAAGGGTGAGATGCAATGGTAGGGAGGGAGAGTCTAAGCAAGGCCAGCAGACTTCGCATCAACAAAATCACCTGCACGCCAGTCCTGGACTTGTGCAAGCTGAGTGCTTTGGCCACCTCAGCTCGGCCCAGTTCGCGGAAATTTCCGGCCTCAAGCACGGCCGCCAGACGGCGTAGAAAGTCAAACTCTGCGTCCAGTCGGGCTCGCCGAGGCATCTGATTGGCTGGCGTGTCGTCGTCGGGGTTCAGCGGAGCAAACAGGTCGCTGCAACGATACGGAACGACCAATTGAATCGGTGGTCGTCTAATATAGAGATCGATCCCTATCCTTCAATCTAGAGATCCCTGTCCTTCAATCTAGAGACCCCTGTCCTTCAATCTGGAGATCCTATACTTCAGTCTAGGATCCAATACTTTAATCTAGAGATCCTATACTTCAATCTAGAGATCCTATACTTCAATCTAGAGATACTATACTTCAATCTAGAGATCCTATACTTCAATCTAGAGATCCCTATCCTTCAATCTCGAGATCCCTATCCATAAATCTGGAGATCCTATACTTCAGTCTAGAGATCCTATACTTCAATCTAGAGATCCTATACTTCAATCTAGAGATCCCTATCCTTCAATCTCGAGATCCCTATCCATAAATCTAGAGATCCCTATACATCAATCTAGAATTCCATATCCTTTAATCTAGAAATCCCTATCATTCGATCTAGAGATCAATATCCACAAATCTAGGGATCCCTATCCATCAATCTAGAGATCCCTATCCTCAAATCTAGTGATCCCTATCCTTCTTAAATTCCGATATCCCTAAGAATTTTCATCATACAACATTAGCTAAATTAAAAATGTATCCCAAAAATTTATTCTAAAACAAAATTTGAAGTAGGATATGCAGACCCCCAATTCCTCAATCCCAGAGGATTTTGCGTCCCAAGGAAAGACCACTAACCGCAGCTCCCTGAGAGTCCCGTAGAACTGTCCAACCAGGGCGTGGTCTAGCGAAGCGGCCAGCTGCTGAAATCTGGCCTGCTGACCTGCCGAACTAACGACGGCCTCTTTGCACAGCAGGCGAACCAGAGAGGCTTTGGCTAGGGGCAGATGCCGCTCTCTGTAGGCACCCGGGCCGGGCTCCTGCGGCCCGACCTCCAGCTTGGCCAGGGCGGCGCCAACATCCTGCAGGCGACGCCAGCCGCTGCCGGGCAGCAGAGGGACTGGCAGCTCGCTGACCCGGTTAAACAGAGCGCCACCAGAGCTGATAGATTTCTTAAACATTTAGACTGGCTGGCTTATCTGACTGGCTGCAGTAGTTAAATTGGAGTGGATTGGTTTGTTAGCACTAGCAAAGCTGCTGTTATGATAGATAATTGAATCGTTCAAATTATGAATTAGCATTAGAGATTGGCTGAATATAAAATTTTGGTATGCGCGTAAGTGATAGCCATGAGCAGGCCTAAAAAAATTGTGATTAAGACCACCATGATTTAGACCTAATTAGGTTTGTTAGGTAATGTTTGTGATAGAATCATAGACAATACACTCCTAATTAGGACTAAATAAGATTTAATGTTGTTGTTGCTATAACAACTGCAAAAATAATGCTAATTATGTGATTAAAAATTAATAACCTCTTTTAAAATTTATCTTGACTTTATAGCAACAAAAAAGGAAACTAAAATACTATTTTATGATTTAAAATTTTACTTCAAATTAGCTTTTAATTGTTTATTGTAGTGTAACAAAACCTTACCATATTATGTGCATGTGCTTAAAAAGTTAAATCTGCAGGAGGGCTGCAGGCACCTTGATGCTTAAAGTGACATTGTCCCAGAATAAGTGATAGGGCATTACTGCCCATTGTACTAACTCCTAAAGCATATTCAGTAACACTAAATATGGTATACAGGCATAGACACACACACATAGGCCAGGCACCCTAGTCATATGCTCACATAGGATATACAAGTGGTGGTTCTAGGAATATACAATCTTCATGCCTTGGGAGGTTATATTTATTGGTATAAATTGACAATTAGCCCATAACCCAACCAATTTGTATACAAGGCCACAAATTAATGTGACCTTGCATACAAAACTATATTAGGGAAAACTAGCCAACCTACAATTTAGGGTTGAAGCTGGACTAGATATATATATGGCAGATGCACTAGACCACCAAGCCATTTATCCCTATGCACATGCACTTAGATAATAGTATAATGCAACTATATTATCATTCATATTTTTCTTTTTGTTATTTGTGCCATCCTTGTATAGTATTAAGATATTAGAAACTTCTAATTATTTCTAATTGGCTATAAGCATAATATATATTTAATTTTATTGATTTATTATTGCATTGTTTGTGAACTTATGTGCTTTAGCCTTTTACTCTCATTCTTTACTCTTATCTCAAATTTGGAGGATCATTGCTTAAGCTACTTTCTAGAATACCCATATTATAAAAAAAAGTATTTTTGCAAATAAATCAAGTTTTGACTAACTAAATCTGGCATTCTTTCGTCTTAAAATGCCCTTGAGTGTGGTATGCACCCTGCATGTTTTTTGTTTCATTTTATGATGCCCACATATTGTAGATAGAAAATAAAAAAATGTAGTGGAAGTCTGAGATGAACACGTATTTCTATAAATGACACTATTGAAAATTGTGATTGTGTATTTATTACTCAAAGTTGGAATGCTGCTCCCTATATATTCACTTTCATTTTATAATGCTGTTCAACATGCCTTTTATGGTGATTTTATATTATGGCATCGTAAGACAAAAGTAAGGACCTGCTTTTGTATTATGTGAACTATTTTGTCTTACGATGTCCTAAATTAAAAATTTGTATGTGAGGCATTGGATAACAAATTGTGTGCATTTGTATGTCAGATAGGGTAATGTCAACTACTAAACCCATCTGCACACTATCCCAGTCAATGTCGAACAGTCACTCATCAGTCTGTTGTGGCAGGCTCTTGAGTAGATATTGCACACGTAGTTGATCGAAGTTCTGGACAATATCGTTGCAGAAATGCACACTTACAATTTTCAGTAATACCCTATGCAGGTCACCTCCACCACCAACCCCCCTCATTTTTGTCTTATGATGCCATAATATAAAATCATCATTTAAAAACACTAAATGGCATTGTAAGACGATAGTGAATATATAGGGATGGCTCTTAGGTTCTTAAAATACAAAGCACAAAAATGGCTCCCAAAACAATTTTGAATACTACAGACATAAAATAGCCTACTGAGTGCATAAGAATATCTTGGGCATCATAGGAAATCATGGGCATTGTAAGACGAAACAGAAGCATCCTTGGGGCATTGTAAGACAAAAGAACGCCCTAAATCTGATGTCCTTAGTTTTTAGTCTCTATTAATTTGAATGTCAGAAAACTAAGCTACAATAATATAAATTATCTATTAACCTCTTACTTATATTTCAAGCTATAGTTGTATAGTATAGAGAATATTTATGCACCTGCAAAAATAAAAAGTATAGGCCTAAGAATTAGAATGCTAATATAATAATTAACAAATTTTGGCCAATTTAGTTGCAATGATATAAAAGGCATCAATATTATTGCATTCTTATAGTCATTTACTGGATTATAGTATATGTACTAGGCCTATAATATACTACATTACCATAAAATTTAAAATAAATACAAAATAGGCCTTAGAAATAGCTAATAATATGGCATTGGTAAGCCTAGGCATTTTGAGGGCAGCTACTTTGAATTAATAAATAAGGAGAGGATTCTAAAGGACCACGCCAAATTTATGCTCTCTATATACACTAAGAAGTTATGAGCAAAAGTGAGATAGGCCTAGGCTTAAATTAGATAAAATCAATCGTTGACATTGTCACTGAGCTCTCAGACTATACTACTATATAGTGTACGAATTACGGGACAAAAAGGTGTTGCAAAAATGACAATTTGGGAAATATGGGAGATATGCTGCTAATAATAAACTTAGAGTAAGATCCGAAATCTACTATACTAAATGTCTAATGAATGTATGTGTGTATCGTAATCTCTGTAACGATGTAGAGCTCGAACGGATCAACCGATTTGGATCAAATTTTCGCCAAAAGATTGAAAATTCTTTGAAGATGAGACCGTGAAAGTTTGCAAGCTCTGCTCAAAGTGGAAGGGGATTAAATATTCGAAAAACGAGTTTTTCCTATGCTTTCAATGCGAGGCCAACAAAGGTCAAAGTCGGCACTGTCAGAATGATGATTTTATTTTAGATTGCGTCATAAAGTTTTGCGGTCAGTCAAAATTCGCGGGCCAATACTTCTCAAACTCTGCACTGTCTAATTTTCTATTTGAAAAGGTTGCGTCATAAAGCTAGAGTACACTGCTCCAATTCGCGGGCCAATAATTCTCAAACTCTGCACAGTCAAATTTTTTATTTAAAAAGGTTGCGCCATAAAGCTAGAGTACACTGCTCCAAGTTTAGATAAATTTTCGTGCCGGTAAGAAGAGAATATAAATTTTCTCACCTAGCTAGAGTACACTGCCCCAACCCTAGCTTAATGGTTGTGCACAAGGGCAATAGAAAACTGCGCAAGCGATCTGTGAACATTTTATTAGCGATTGATTAATTCTCGCCCAGCTGGAGAGCCAACATTGAATAAATTGGCTTAAAAGTGTGCATGCTTGAGCGAAATATTTTTATTTAAGTAGCCGTGGGCCGTTCTGCAGTGAATTTGCCAATCATGTCTCGAGTCAGTGAGTAAAGAATGTTAGTTTTTGTAGCCCCGTTAGATTGAGAAAACTTTTCAAAGAAGCAAAAGCTGTTTAAGAGGTCTTCGTCGAGCACGATACTGATCGGTAAGTCTGAAAGCCTGCCAAATCTTAAATTTTGATTAGCTTAATTTTCTTAAAGCGCATAGTGTCTTTAATAAGGCGTTATAATAGCGACTTCCTACCTGCTCGCAGGATTCTTATCTGCTGTAGTGATTTTCCTACAAGCTCGGGAACAATTTTCTACACTTTTAGGGATTTCCTAGATGCTCTAGATGCTAACGACTCTTATAAATTTTCTGACTGTTAGGGTGCTGGGAGACTTTTTAACTGCTTGTGGATTTCTGACTGCTCCAATGGGATTTTCTAAATTTTCTGGGAGACTTTTTTGCTGCTCAAAGAGGTTTTCTTACTGCATCGGGAAGTTTTTCCAACCGCTAGAAGGGGATTTTCTGAATGCTCGGGGAGATTGTCTGTCTGATTGGGGGATTTCAAACTTCTCGCGGAAATTTTCTAACTGATTAGGGGATGTCTAACTGCTCGGGAAAATTTTTCTATCTGATTTGGAGATTTCTAAGTGCTTCCAAGGGAACTTTTTAACTGCTAGGGGATTTCTTGACTGCTCGATTGGTATTTTATGCCTTCTTTTGGGGATTTTCTACATGCTCCGGGAGCTTTTCTGTCTGCTTGGGAGATTTATAACTGTTTGGGGACATTTTCTATCTGATTGTGGATTTCTAACGGCCCAAAGGGGAATTTCCAACTGCTGGGGGGATTTCTAACTGCTCGAAAGAGATTTTCTGTCTGCTTGGGGGTTTCAGACTGCTTGGGGAAATTTGCTGTATGCTTGGGGGATTTCTAACTGCCCGAAGGGGACTTTTTAAATGCTACGGGAGACTTTAACTGCTCGGGGAGATTTTCTAAACTACTCGAAGGGGACTTTCTAACTGCTTGGGGAACTTTTCCACCCGCTGGGGAGATTTTAGACTGCTCGGGGATACTTTCTGTCTGCTTTGGGGATTTTACACTGCTCGGGGGAAGTTTCTATTTGATTGGAGAATTTCCGAATTCTCAAAAGGGATTTTCTCACTTTTTGGGGGATTTCAGACTGCTCGGGGGGAAGTTTCTATTTGATTTCAGGATTTGCGACTTTTCAAAAGGGATTTTCTAACTGCTTGGGGGATTTTAGTCTGCTCGGGATATTTTCTGTCTGCCTACGGGATTTCAGACTGCTCGGGGATATTTTCTGTCAGCTTGGGGATTTCTAACTGCAAGAAGGGAGTTTCTAAATGCTCGGGAGATTTTCTGTCTGCTTTGAGGATTCTTTATCTGTCTAGGGAGATTTCTATCTGCTTGGGGATTTTCTTAACTGCTCAGGGAGACTTTCTAACTGCTTGAAAGAGATTTTCTAACTTCTCGATGAACTTTTCTATCTGATTAGGGGATTTCTAAGTGCTTGATAGTTTTCGGACTGCTCGAGGGGGGTTTCTAAATGGCCCGGGGGATTTTCTGTCTGCTTTGATGATTTTTTATCTGTTTAGGGAGATTTCTATCTGATTGCGGGGATTTCTGACTGCTGGGAGGTTTCCAACCGTTGAGGGAGATTTTCTCACTGCTCGAAAGATTTTTAACTGCTTGGGGAACTTTTCTGTCGGCTTTGTGGATTTGTAACTGCTCGGGGTAATTTTCTATCTAATCAGGGGATTTCTAACTGCTCGAAGCTATTTTCTTACTGTTCGGAAGTTTTCCAACTGTTTAAGGATGTATTCTTACTGCTCGGGGAGATTTCTAACTGCTCTGAGAAATTTTTTATCTGATTGGGAGATTTCTTACTGCTTGAAGGGGACTTCGAGCTGCTCGAAGGGAATAGCTTGGAGAATTTCTGACTTATCAAAGAGGATTTTCTAAATGCTCGTGGAGGTTTTTCTGTCAGCTTAGTGGATTTTCGACCTTACTCGGGGGAGATTTTTCGGCTTAGGAGATTTGGTACCTCCTATTGAGATTTTTCTGTTTGCTTAGGGATTTCTTGCTGATTGGGGAAAATATCTTTGTGACTGGGGATTTTCAACAGCTCGAACGGCACTTTCTAACTGCTTCGGAGATTTTTGACTGCTCAAAGGGTATTGTCACACTGCTTGGGAAGATTTTCGAATTGCTTGGAGAGATTTTCTGTCTGCTTGGGGGATTTTCTATCAGCTTAGGGAGACTTTGTAACTACTCGAGTGTGATTTTCTTTATGACTGCTGGATTTCTGAGACTGCTTGACTTGAAGGGGATTTTCTAACTGCCTGGGGGATTTTTAACTTCTCGGGGAGGAGTTTTGACTGCTCGCAAATTCTTTTTTAACTGCTTGGGAGATTTTCTAACTGCTAGGGAACTTTTCTGTCTACTTTGGAATTTCTGACTGCTCGAAGAAAATTTTCTAAATGCTCGGGTGGGACATTTTCCGTCTGCCTGGGAGATTTTCTACCTCTTCGATTTCTTACTGCTCGGGGAAATTTTGTATGTGAGTGGGGGATTTCTAACAGTTTGAAAGGGACTTTCTAACTGCTTAGGAGATTCCTGACTGCTTTAAAGGTATTGTCAAACTTTTTGGGAAGATTCTCTAATTGCTCAGTGAGATTTTCTGTCTGGCTTCGGGGATTTTCTGTCTGCTCAAGGAGATTTTGGTCGGTGTGATTTTCTATCGGATTGGTGCAGGGGGGTTTCTTAACTGCTTGGGAATTTTTTCCAACTGCTCTCGGAGATTTTTTACTGCCCGCGAACTTTTTTGTCTGCTTGGGGGATTTCTTACAGCTCCGGAATATTTTCTACCAGAATTGGAGATTTCTGACTGCCCGAACTGGACTTTTTTACTTCTTGGTAGATTTTTGACTGCTCGAAGGGTCTTTCTAAATGCTCGGGTAGATTTTCTGCTTGCTCGGGAAGATTTTCTAACTTCTCGAAGAGGACTTTTTAACTACTTAGGCGATGTCTGACTGCTCGAAGGGTATTTTCTGTCTGCTTGGGAAGATTTTCTAATTGCTAAGGGAGGTTTTCTGTCTGCTTCGAGGATATCTTCTTACTGCTCAAAGCGGATTTTATAAATGTTCGGGTAGTCTGCTTGGGGAATCTTCTGTATACTTGGGGGATTTCTGACTGCTCAGGGAATTTTCTCTTTGATTGGGGGATTTCTGACTGCTAGAAGGGGATTTTCTAACTGCTGGGGGACTTTTCTGTCGGCTTGAGGGGCTTTCTACCTGACTGCAGGGGAAAGATTTTCCGACTGCTCGCAAAAGTTTTTTCTATTTTTAGGGGATTTTCTACCTGCTGGGGGATTTTTTCTGTTCGTGGGTTTTCTACCTTATCCTGGAGGAAGATTTTTAGGCTGCTCGAAAAAAATTTTAGCTTCTTGGGTGATTTTGGACTGCTTGAAGGAGATTTTCTAACTGCTCAGGGAGATTTTTTAGTCTGCTTGGGGATTTTCTAACTGCACGAGGAACTTTTCAGTCTGATTAGGGGATTTCTAACTCCTTCGGTGTTTTCGCACTGCTCGAGGGGGATTTTCTAAATGGTCCGGGAGATTTTTAACTGCATGAGGAGTTTTTCTAACTGCCTCGGGTAGATTTTCTAACTGCTTGATGGGGATATTCTAGCTGCTCATGGAAATTTTCTGTCTTCTTAGGGGATTTCTTACTGTTAGGACAAATTTTCTATCTTATCGGGGGATTTCTAACTGCTTTGGTGATTTCGGACTGCTTGAGGGGGGTTTTCTAAATGCTCCATGAGTTTTTTAACTGAATGAGAAGTTTTTCTAACTGCCTCAGGTAGTTTTTTTAACTGCTTTAAGGGGATTTTTTAAATGCTCCGGAAGATTTTTCTGCTCGGAAAGATTATCTAGCTGATTGGGAGATTTTTCAAGTGCTCGGGGCAATTGGATAATTGCTTGGGGAGACTTTCAGTAGATTTTCTGAATACACGCAAGGATATTATGCTTTCAGGGAGACTTTATTTTGCTGCAGAGATTTTCTAGCAGCTTAGGGAGATTTCCCGTTGAGTACATGAGTGATTTAAAATGCCTGTCTGCGCCCCCCTGGGGGGGCACCGAAGAGCTAGTCTAAATGATCTAAACCATTCAAAGCCTTGTTGTTGGCATTTTGTCTAACTTAAACTCCATCATCTGAATCTTCGTTTCTAGGAATATTTCATTAATTTTAGTCGTTGAATTTTTGTAGTGAGTAAACAAACGGCAGTATCGCTTAAATCTCGAATTAGAAAAATTGTCAAGAAAAAATGAAAAATTAAGTAAAAAATTACATTAGTGACCCTGATAATTGTGGCTACAGGCAAGAACGGCGACAGTGACAAAAATGGCGGCAGCAAAAACGGCGACAACTGATGTCTAAAACGGCGATAGGCAATAAAAGTATTTTAATATTAGTTTCCATGCTGTTATAGTGTTACTTATTGCTGTGTTTTTTATTTTAAATTTAAACTCTTTGTTATTGCAGTGAAAATCAACGAACACTTATTTTTTAACTTCGACGATCGATTAGTACGCAATAATATAATTTATTTTTACAGGTAACAATTCCATTTTTTAACATAACTGAATTCTTCGGATACAAATATGTGTATCAAAAAGGTAAAAGTGGAGCTAAAATAAAGCTAGAATATGATTGTCGCAAAGATAAGAAGCAGCCCTATACATATCTATTTGCACTACTAACAGTAGCAATGAGAGAATTTCAGTCGGAAAACCCAAGTTCGATCGTCGAAGTTAAAAAATTAGTGTTCTTAGGTTTCTACTGCTATAACAAAGACTTTAGATTTGAAAAATCACAAAACACAAAAATAAGTACCACTATTAAAGTGTGAAATCAAATATTAAAATACTTTGATTGCATTTGGGAAAACTGTCACCGTTTTAGGCAAATGCGACTTGAATGCGACTGGGCGCTGATGATGGCCAAAAAGCTGCAGTGTCTCACAAATAACTAATCTGACGATTAACACACGGATCTTCAATTACCAGGGTCTAACAAGGGGGTGATGAAGCTGAGCAACCTGAATTAAGATCATCGCCTTGTCTATTGTCTAACAGTGGCCACTCCTTACACTCTTTTCTCTGTCGTCTATTTTCAAGTCCGTTGATGACAATGCGAAATGCGGTACTAACTAAAACGCGGAATGGTGCGGAATGACGCGGATTGGGAATTTTCTTTAAAATGCTTCATTCCAAAAAGCTCAAATTTAACCTTCTAATAAGTAGCAACGAACTTTATTTAATTAATCAATTTGATAAGAACATGTTTGACTAAACAGACAGTAGAGCAGGTACAATTTTTTCCGGTGTTAAATAGGTCTGCGGAATGAGTTCTAGGAAATACACTGTGGAGATACACTCCGTTTCCGTATCCGTTCTGCATTTTAGTCTGCACCGCGAAATGCGAATGCTTTTTTCAATCAGTCAGAAATTTTGTGTGACAGTGTGTGATCACAGATGTGATTGCTCGATTATTTAATGAACTTATGTATATCATGATAAGATATACTTTAGTGATTACTGATAAAAAATTGAAATTTTTGAAATCATACGAACTTTGGCCTCATTTGATGGCGGTGTGAACGTGCCTAGATTGGGGTTCATGTAACTCGTGTATATATATTATATAGCAATTATAATTAGCTTTGGACATTGAGGCAGGAAAGTCTCCGAAAGACCCCGAATCCATTAGGCGGAATGCATTTTCATCCCAAAGTTCAAAATCGCCAAAGGAAGCTCAGAGGTGTAACGGGGTACTAGCTCAAATGGTAGAGCGCTCGCTTAGCATGCGAGAGGTACAGGGATCGATGCCCTGGTACTCCATACCTTTTTTATTCAAATTTCGTAGGAGCATTGAGCAAAGTCCGAAGGACTTCTATCCATTACCCAGTCCGTTTCTACTGTGATGCTTTTTCCTTAAATTTACCTATTGTACGTTTTTTTAAGCTCAATGATTAAAACAACCTTTCTTTCAGGCTCTTTGCTTGTAAACTACCTATAAAATTGAGCCGATATGTAGCGAAGTTATTGTAATGAACATTAAAGACCAGTCAAAATACGCTTAAAAGCTATTTTTGAATTGCGATTACCAAATAAGCAGTTAATAAAACTGAAGACCATTTTAAGAAAAAAGTTAAAAATCAAATGGTACTTTTGTTTTCATGCAATTGCGTACTTCAAAATACTCCTTTTTTCTCCTTTCCGGCATATTAAGTAGTAAGAGAGGTACATAGTTTCAAAGATCCGTGATTTTTGCGCTGAAAAAAGTCAAGCTATTAAGCCATACAGCTTTTAAAGTTTGGAGCAAATTTTTTTGCGTACTAAAGACCAAATTTGTACTCTGTTCTAAGGCCAAGCTAACAGTGCGACGGCCACATTATGAGGTCGAATAAGAGTTTAAGGATGGAGCTCAGATTGATAGACAGATACAGATCAAAGATACAGAGGCTTTCTTTAATTTAGAGAATTGCCAATAACACGATACACAACATGTATTCTTTTGAGTTTAGTAAACTTGCATACGGCCAATGTGAATTATTTTTGATTGATATCATTGCAAGGGCGCGTGCACCGAATGTATAAACTGCACCTATTGCGAACTTTAATATTAAAAACAAGCACACTGCAAGCAAAAACAAGATATAATCGCAACGTACGCCCAGAATCCATTTTACTGTTTATCTAATTTATACGATTTTAGTTGGCAGCATGGTTTAAACTCGTTACAAGTAAATGACCACTTACGACTTGATTCTGCCCATTTTTGTCGGCCAACGGATAGAAGAATAAACAAATAGTTAATTCTTGTAAACTTTGGACTCAAAGCCGACAATGCAGTTAATGGTACAAAGTTCAATCTCTAATTTAGTTTGAAGTTTGCGCAACTGCATTTTTACATGAACTAAGGGACTAAAAATATAACAGCTCGAAAACGTCAACCAGCGAACCTTGACCTTTCGGATTGCAATAACTGCAAAATGCACGCAGTTTGCCCTTCAGCTATAAATTAAATACTCATTTTCGGACCCCCCCCCTTTTTGTGGAACTGTATGAAACACTTGAATTCCGAATTTTTTGCTTGATTTGAAGCGTCTTTAGCGTGTACACATTACTGGTGTTTGAAACTGTGTTTTTGCTGCTACAAAATTGAATTAATTATCCTTTTTTTACATTTTCTGCCAGCGGTATCTCTTCAGACTCTATCTTAATTTCTTCTATTAGCTTCGGCAAAATAATAAGTGGCTATAATCAGCATTGTCATATGGTCTAGCCAACAAGAGAGACGAAATAATGATGATTTACCATAGACAAAACAAAATTTGCGTGCAGTTATGCGATTGTCACCATAGTTGAAATTAGTGTGCGTGATAATCGCATTGCCGCACGTTAATTTCGTTTTGTCTATGGTAAAATTGTCTGCGCTGATGACTTCTCTGTATTGCTGGCTAGACCCATGGACTTCTATATTTAGCATCTAAATATAGAATTCCATGCGTCAATTCTTTTACAAGTAGAAATTTGAGCCATAGACAATAAAATAAATATTGTAGAATTTTCAAAGGCGGACAGAAACGTCCTTTCTCTGCTCGGGAGCCGAAATTACATTGAACTCAATCTGCAAGTGACGCGAGACCCGGAAAAATATATTATTCTCGAAATAATATAATCAAACGGTTTTTTCGAATACTATCATTTAATGAAATTGTCAGGTTGTTCATATGGATTAATTGCTTTTCGACCAGGAGCTACAGATGTTATTATGAATAATAAAAAGTCTCAACCATTACCGGCCGAGAGTTGCATTGCAAAAATGTTTTTTTTTACCTTGAAACGGATAGCAACCGACGCGAAAAACCTTTATAGCTATCGAAGCCGCAAGCAAAAAGCGGCGCCTCAGGGCATTCGGTAGCGGCGACTGTGAAGCAGAATTTACTTAAAGAGGCATGGAGGCGATAAGGCTTGTTCGTTTGAGTCTTGGCTCACATTTGGAGCTGGACCCCCTGCAAACATAATTTTGCTTAGAACATGTATCAAAGGGTGACAGGAAAATTAGTCCTTGCTATGAACTTTGTACAGTTTTCGTATATCGAAGCTTATATATTAAAGTTCAGTTAGTCCAGTATACATTTTTAAAATAGTTTTGATCCCCATTCCTCATTTTCGCAACTAATTGAAACGAATGACCCATTAAATCAAGTGACTCCAAAAACCTTCCAAGAAACGAAGTGTCCCGTCCTTCTACTTAAGGTGTCCTTGGACGCTTGGTACTATCTATCCTGAAATATTCAAATACAACATTTTCGAAAATTTCCCAAACATTTTTGTCGATTATTGCTGAAATCTGTAACTATTTTTGCCCGAATGTTAAGATGAAATTGTAAGAGCCCTAATTAATGACAGAATAAGTTATCATTGGTTGAGAATCGAAACCGTGGACTTCACGGTAGTGAGTGAGACGCTGTAAGCCACTTGACTACAACATAATTCCTATCGATCATTCTTTTGGATCAAATGCTTAGTAGCATAGGCTACAAGCTCTATTACTGTCAAGAAATTTCTGGAAATGAAAGCAAAGAACAGTTTGCTGATCGTGCTGTTAAAGATAAGACCGATACCAGGCGGTGCTTGGAACTATGCTAGCCAAACCTTACCGAAGTAATGTATACCAGCAAAATGAGAGATTGGAGAGACCGAGTGAGCGCGCTGAAAGTTAAAATCCAGTTTTGATAAAAAAATGCGTTTTTGGGTCGAAGGTGCGAGGTGGAGGTTTGGTTTCCTAATTTTTCGATCTGCCATTTTTTTCTAAAAAGTGAACTTTGTCCTTAGCGACGAAAATTAAACGAATTCGATAACTTTATCAGTTAGTTCTGCAGCTGGCGAACATTGCAATCGGTTATGAAATCTTGACCCTGAAGTGGACCAGAAAAATTTTATTGCGTATAAATATGGGGGCCTGGTTGGCTTTTGCCGCCCCTTTAACCATTTTCCTTTGACTCTGGTCAAAAGAATTTATCGCGTGCGAAACAACTGCAAACTTGTAACCGTCAATATTTGAGACGTTTTCAAAGTCAATCAGTTCTTCTACTAATGGAGCACAAAACGGTGCTTCTTCTATTAGTGCTGGTGGCTCTGGCTCAAGCTGGTAAGTTTCAATTGTGTGGCATTTTAGAACGTTGACTTGCTATTGTTCTATTATTTGCTAGTTGTGCGTAATAGTTCTGAAAAGGTGTGTCACTTAGCAACCAAAGATTACTCTACCAGATGTACAGTCCACGGCGCACCCACCTTAAAATTTCTCAGCTTACGCTGGTACCCGATCTATCTGTTTGAACTGAATCAATCAATTAACGAGTTTAAGCGCCCCGCTAAAGGACGCAAATTTTTGTGCCAAAAAAATCAATTACTCAAAATATGATAGAAATAGTTTGCGCCCAGTGTAAGTTGATTATAATTGAAACAATCGAACCACGCAGGGCCGCTGACACGTCGGCACTCTGGCGGCTGCGCCAAATCGTGCCCAACCCTTGACGGGACCGCCCCGTCGCCGCCCTACACACCGGGCCGGTCCTACACCTTCAACTACATGACCGGCGTGCGCTCCGAGATTAAAGGCGCCTCGGAGGAATCAACTGGACTGCGTCTGACAGCCAAAATCATCCTGGACGCGTTCTCGACGTGCGAGCTGGCCATGCGCATGGAAGAGGTCCGAGTGACCGAGCAGGACCCTGCCGAGCACACTCGCTGGACTGACAGTCCGCACCAGGCGCAATTCCAGAGCGAGCTGACGGCTTCAGGTGTACACTTTGTGATGCAAGACGGTAAAATTCCGGAGGTTTGCGCCGACGTGCACGAACCCGAGTGGGTGCTCAACATCAAGAAGGCCGCAATTAGCATGCTGCAGAATACCAGCCCCAACAGGCTCGAGTCCTACACTGTTGTTGAGGTAAGTAAGTTTCAAAAAATATCTCTAGGAGATGCTTAAGGAAGTAACCTTTGTTGCATGAAAGTTGTAGTTTGCAGACTCAAAGTTTTATAAAAAAAGAGAAGTCACGACATAAGAAACCACTAACTCTCAGGAGTTAGATTCCAATTGCGAAATTAGACAACCACGTAAGACGAAAAACTGTTAATTGGATACCGAAACAGCTATTTTAGTAGTAACGACGCGCGTGTACGCACAGGTTCACATCAGAGCTTAGAACTTCAAAGATGATCATTTTAGTGATTCCGCATCAGAATTGCCCCCTATTTACATGCCCGAAATTTCTAATTTCGCAGGCTGACATCAGCGGCAAGTGCGAAGTCGCCTACTCGCCGGCAAAAGAGAGCGGCCGAACATTTGAAGTGGTCAAAGTCACCAACCTGATGAGCTGCTTGGACCAGCAGCGCGTTCGGGGCAGCTTCCAGAGCAGCTCCTACAGGGTTCCGGCTCAGATCCAGTCAATGCCGCTAACCAAAGCCAACAAGACCTGCAAGATAGTGTACTACTCTAGTGGCAATCTGAAGAGCTCTGAGTGCACGGAGGAGCACATCTTCAGGCCGTTCAGTACCGACAACGCTGGCGCGATGACAAAGATTGAGCAGAAAATGGAATTCATTGGCTCTGGCGGTATGGCGCGTCTGAGTCACGGTAAGTGTTCTAACCGTTTGCTGTGCAAAAAACGCCAATTTTCGGCTTTTCCTTTAACCAAATACGAGCTAGAAGGTTAACTGATGGTAAATAGAAAATTCGATTACAATTTATCAGATTTAAACTAGACTCGTGACCCTGACAAAAGTCTTATCAATAGCATTCTTGCGGCCAAACTTCTTCCTGCCCTGGAGGAACTGATAGATCATTTGGCCCGTTATTACCTGTGACTGTTCCCTTGTGACGTGAAATAACTGCAGATTTGATAAACCATTAAATTCAAAGGTCAGTTTTTAGACCTTGGCTACTTTCTATCGCATTTTAGCCCGTCCCCCTTATCAAAAAGTTCCATGGGTTTCATAGTGAGTCATGTGATATTTTGATGCCAGTTTTTCTGTGATTGAAGACTAATTACTTCGAGTACGACGGGTAAAGGACAATTAAACTAGCGAACAACTCACCTGCATCGCATTCCAGATCACACTTTCAAGCGCAGCCCACTGGAATATCAGCACCACGATTACAAGCTGCCATCCCGCTTGCCGGAGGAAGATGTCAGGTTTGTCCTCAACGAACTCTGCGAGCTGGGCACCGCCGTGACGCAGCAGACACCGAAACTATTCAACGAGCTGATCCACCGACTTCGCAGCCTGTCTAGCGAGCAGCTTGGGTCAATTCGAGGTCAAGTCGAAGGCTCTTCAGTTTGTCGGCGCAACGGTAATATGGCCAAGCAGTTCTTCTTTGACGCATTGCCCATGGTTTCCACCCCGGCAGCAACCGATATGATGAAGGAGCTGGTACTTAGCGGAAGGATCTCGTCCACGATCTCCGACATGTGGCTAACATCACTGGCTTTTGTGCAGCAGCCGGAAAGGGCGATGCTAGAAAGTATTATTCCTCTACTGGAAGCCGAAAATCCAAGCCAACAAGCCCAGCTTGGAATTGGTGCTCTGGTGCATCATTACTGCAGGAGCAAGACCGACTGTGGCAAAGATCTGACGGTCAAGAGGATTGGCTTAGCCCTACAAAAGCTTTTGGGCAGGGACTGCTCAACTGGAGACAGGAAGACCATTCTGACAACGCTGAAGGCTATCGGCAACGCCGGATACCTGACTGACCTGACGCCAACCCTCGTGCTTTGCGTCAACCGAGAGGCGAATCTGATGGAGGTTCGAGTTGCAGCTATCGAAGCCCTGAGACGGACACCTTGCTCAGAAGATAGAACATCTCTCATGAAGCTAATTCGAAACAAGGATGTCGATTCTGAGCTCCGAATTACAGCCTACCTGGGTTTGATGAACTGCCCTACAATCGAATTGTTTGACACAGTCAAGGAGCTTCTGACGGCAGAAAGTAGCAACCAATTCGCTTCCTTCATGTGGACGCATCTAACCAACCTTCTGGAAACTTCGGATCCACACAAGCAGGACATCCGGCTGATTGTTGAGGACGTGAAGCTTAAGAAGCATTATGATCTTGACAAGCTGAAGTTTAGCCGAAATGTGGAGAAGTCTTTCTTTTCTAAGTACCTGAACGCTGGTGCCAAGGTTGAGTCAAACCTGATTTGGTCTCAGAGAAGCTTTCTTCCGCGATCTGCCACTCTCAACATGACGCTGGACCTTTTTGGCAAGTCGTTTAACTTTTTAGAAGTTGGTGGCCGAGTGCAAGGCCTAGAAACCCTTCTGGAGAAGTACATCGGTCCCAAGGGAATGGAGCGCAAACAGCAGGTGGACACAAACAGTCAGCTGGCTGAACTGGACAATACCTTCAAGTTGATCGAAGATGAAATCGGTGGCAGCCTAGATGTCAAAGTTTTCGGGCACCAGATTGCTTTCGTGGATTTGTGGAGGGAAAACCTGGAACGCAGCGGTAACAATTTCCTTGAGTGGCTTAACTCCTTGAAACAGCTTCGAGAAGTAAACTTGCAAAAGTCTTTCTCTTTCCTGGATACACAAGTCACCATTCCGACTATTTCTGGCTTTCCTCTGATCCTGGGCGCCAATGGAACCGCTTCCTTTGTCATCAAGAGCAGTGGCAAAATTAACTTCAACAAGCTGATGCAATGGCCTCCGAAAGTGGAAATTGAAGGCAAGCTTTCTCCATCTGGAACTGTCCATCTGAGCGGAATCCTGGGCATTGGAACAATTTTTGGTGACTACGGGGTGAAGATGACAGCCAACATTCACAGCAGCACAGAAATGCAGGCAACGATCAGGACAGCAAACGGTGAAGAGCTAAAGGTAGAGTTTCAACAGCCCAGAGACCGCCAGAACATTCTAAGCACAAAGACTAGTTTTTTCGTGATCCATCGGTCTGTTGAACGCGAACAACATATGCGTCAGGACCTTCTTGTCAAACGCAAAGCTTGCACGCACGGCCAACTACTGCAGAAAATACTGGGAGTGGAATTTTGTGCCGAACTTAGCTACCCAACAGTGGTACCCCAGGAGAGTGCGCCATTGGCACCGCTAGCTGCTGGAATGGAGATGGACATTTCCATGTTTAAACGCGACACTCACACGAGCTACCAGCTGCATCTTGTCAACCGGAAAGAGGGAATGAATCGTCACTGGAAGGCTCTGATTGACACCCCCGGATCTAGGGCAGACCGTAAGCTCCAGGCTGAGTTGCTGATCGATACAACCAATAAGCGAATTGAAGCCTCTGTAGCGTCGCCGTGGAAGAAAGGAAAAGTTTTCCTAGATGTTAACACAGACGGTTTTAACAAGCGAATGATGTTTTCAACTGAAGTAGACGGCACTGTTTACACGAGTGCCACTGCCAACTACAAGAGAACTGAAACAGGGGAGGAAATCAAGCATGAATTAGAAAGCATGGAGCTTCGGCTCTTAAACTCTGTGCCTGTCATCTTGAAGGGTAAGATCAGCTCTGGCAAGTTGTCTAATCAAGAAAAGTGGGAGGTGGAGTTCAGTGCAGAAAATATCCTAACAGGGCCCATCACCATTAGGAGCACTTTTATGCAAGCAGGCGCTAGAGCAAAGGCTACAGCCAGTCTGAACTCTCCCTTCATGCACGGCAAGCTCCAATCCGATTATGTTACTAATGAAGACGGAATTTCTGGCAAGACATCAATCTCCTATAAGATCGGTGACAGGGACGAGGAGACCATCCAGATCGAACCGACGATGAAGTTTTCAGCTTCAGCTGGAGAGCACCAATTCAAGGCGAGTTTTAAGTGGGTGCTATCCGAATTCCCGCAGTACAACGCCCATTTGGCTGCCATTTCTAAGCGCAGCAACCATTATAACCATGAAATGGACATCATCATTGAGTGCGGAAATTCTGGAGACTTTCTGCGATTCCGGAAGAAGTACGAAATTGGCCAACGTGGTGGAAACCGCGAGCACATCTTGACAACCGATTTGGAGACCAAGACAGCAAAGTACAGTCTGTTGAAAGAGTTGGTGCACGATCCTTCCTGGACCAACGTACTCTCGAAGCTGAAGGTTGGTGACGAAAAGACTGGAAGAAAGTTTGCCACCAAATTTGAATTCAGCCGACAGCCAGGCACAATCTTCTACACTGCTTCTCTGCGGGCCCAGGCTGCTGATGTGATCTACAGTGCTGTCTCCAAGCTGCAGCACCTGTCAGGCGCCTATAAATTTGAAAATTCAGTAACCATGTCCGATGTGGAGCACAGTATGACTCTTGAGCTCGAGCATCAGGCCAGCAAGTACTCCGTTAGGGGTGGCCTATATCTGGCTGATTTGACTAAAATCAAGACCGAAATGCTCCTTGATACCAGCAGCTCTGAGCCATCTATTTCTGCAACAGTTGTCTCTACGCGTGGCACTTACTCCGCAAATGCATCAGCCAAGTTCAGGTATGATGACATCACTATCCAGGGGCAGGTGGTAGCGCCGGGTGTTGATGTAACGACAAAACTATTTGTCAACAAAGAAGTGGACAATAACAGGCTGATTGCCGAGCTGTACTGGAATCCGAGGCGTGCCAGATCCGATGGCTTTCACATTGATGGACACATGAAGGTCAACAGGATGGCGCACTCTCTTGAAAGGAACGGAGAGCTAGTCATTAATTATCCGACTGGCGCAGTTGAATTCAATCTCAAAGAGAATAACGACTATCTGAAGAGCAATAAGTTCATTGAGATGGTCTACGGAAATGGCAAGAAGATTTCCGCCAACTTCATGTACGACATCAACGATGGATGGACCGAAAAGGGCATTGTATCGATGCTGAAACTGGTGACTCCTTTCCAAAAATATGAAGATATCACGCTGAAACTAGATGGATATGGTTCTCTGCGAATCAGGCAGCTGAAAATCGAGAGTATCATCAATAGACGGCGCTTTAAAGCTGAGCTTCTAATCAATCTAGGAAACATCAATAACTTCCATTCAAGGCTGAGCATCGTGACACCTTGGACACAGGCCAGCTTCATCAAGTTTGAGCTGACTCATTTGCTAACCTCAAATGAAATCAAGACCTTGTTGGACATGGAGTTTAAGACCAAGAAAATGATTTTTGAAGTACAAGGGCATAACAAGGGCTCATACAGTGGCAGCAGAGATGTTGCACTAAAAATAGATAGCACAAGTACATTCGACTGGATGCCAAAGATGCTGTTCGACTTTGCGCATAAGGACGATGGCAAACAATTCTCCAGCAATGCAGACGTAACATGGAACGACGAGAACACGGTTTCCATAAAGTCGAATTTCAATTTCTTTCCTCAGTCTAACAAGCTGGAGTCACGCGGAAACGTCAGCCTAACAATGCCATTCTCTGGCTATGAGATATTTTCTGTCACGTGGGATCACAAGAATAACAACCAGATGGCCCAATCCAACTGCCAGGTTACCTATCTTCCGGGAAAAACAGCTGAAATCGCCTTTTCCGCCTACGATGAACTGACTGCTCACCGAGACCGCCAGATTGGTTTCAGCTTCTCCTTCGTTGCACCTTTCATGGAAGCCATCCGCTTCAAAGGGACGACTAAGTACGGCAGTTCGAAGTTCGAGTCGAATATTCAAGTGAAGTTTCCCTACGCTGGTGACTACATGGTTGACACAGCGGCTACAATGACTGGACCAAGGTTTCACTTTAAGGTGGACACGTCTCATCAAGCATTGGCAAAATTTGGAGCAGTGCACTACTCAAGGCGCGATAGCGACAATGAGGAGTCTTCAAATAGCGAAGTTTATTGGAACGAGGAATCAATTAAGTTGACAACTAAGGTGCTGCCCACAACAAACAGCCAGATGATCGAAGTGATACTGCAGACTCCTTTTGACCTTCTGAAGCATGAGCGTCTGGTTCTCCAATCCAGCACTCGAGATGGAAGCAAGACAACGCTGGAATTTAGTCACAATCTCCAGAAGCTCATCGGACTGTTTGTAGAGAGCAAGTTAAATTCTGACGGTCGAGAGTACAAATTTAACATTGAAACTCCATTTAGGCAGCTTCAGTCCCTTGAGACTACCACTCAATGGGCATGGATGACTGCCGAAAAGTATTTCCGAACATCCGTTTCGTACAACAGGGAGCATTCATTGAAGATGGAAATGTCATCGGTGGATACTGATTCTCAGTTCAGCTTTAACACCAAGATTTCGACTCAGTGCCCTGTAGGAAGCAGGAAGCTGATCTTGGCTGTCAATAAAACTCCAGAGAGCACAGTAGCGCAGTTGACAATTGACGTTGGACTAGAAAAGGCTATCATCATAAAGAGCTTGATCGATAATCGCGGAATTTTTGAGCTTGAGTCGACTGCACCGTTTTCTGCCTTTTCATTCTCCAAAGTGCACCTGTCAATGAACAAGAATTCGGATGTGTACAAGAGCGATGTCATCATCCAGCACGTACTTAATCGCGAAATGCAGAAAATTGAAGTCTCTGGCGAGATCGGCGGCTTCAGAAAGGCCAAGCTGCAGGTGCAGATTTCCGCACCTCTACTGCTGGATGGTGAAGTGAAGGCGAACTTTGACCATAGACTGGCAGACACTGGCAACTGGATGACAACTGCTGACGTAACTTTTCCGAGTGGACGCCTCGATGCTATTAGCGAACTAAGCTTGTACTCTGGAGAGCTTAATTGGAAGTGGAGCTTGAGGACTCCATTCACAGCGTTGGAGGGGTTGAACGTGGCCATTCGACACAGGAACCTTGGCCGTCTTATTGAGCACCAACACGAATACAAGATGATTGCCGCTGGAAACAATGTGGAAATTATCAACAGTCTTCGTCTCCTCGGTCTCCAAGAAATTAGAGTTTCGTCTGTGTTCACCAGCAACATTCGCGGCGTTGAGCGCGTCCTTATCTCTGGCCACCAAACTCTGGAAAACTTTCCCTTGGCATTTGATGGTGCCTTCAAGATTGAACATGGGAATACAAAAGTTTCAGGAGGCCTTGATTGGAAAGTTCAAGATTCACGATTTGAAAGCTCCACGTTCGTCAATCTGCCATTCGATTCGGTCAAGAGTTTCAAAGCCACAGTAAGATCTAGCCTATTAGATTGGACACATTGGACCTGCAAGACCAAGATCAACTTGGAGAGCAACATGGGAGTTGTTCATTTCGAGAAGGACTTCTCTCTCAGTGGCCTGGAGGATGCTTCTGCCACGATGAAACTAAGAAGTCCCATCACAAATGTGGCAGTTGGTCTTCGAGCAGAAACAGTTCGTAAGAGCGCCGTGATCATTCAAGGCATGCTCAATGTTGACAACGACGAAAAACAACTGACAATAAAAGGGGAGAAAGTAAGTGACAGTCACTACAAGGCTCGATTCCAGGTTACGGATAAGCCAGTTATTCAAGTGGAGAACAAGTGGCAGATTGCGGACGCTGGAAACTTCAACAATATCTTCCGCATCATGGTCAATGAGAGAGAAACTATTGTAAGTAAGGTAAAGCTTCTGCGAACCAGTGAGACTACCGCCCTGAATGTTAATACAAATGCCTTCGGCTACGCTCAGAACAGCTCAATTGATTTTACTGTCAGGACAGGAAAGTATAGCTTCAACCTGAATCACGATTGCAACTGGCTAGAAAGTCCAATTCAGGTAAGCCTCGAAACTGCTCAGGGAAACTCTCGCCTGTTTGGAATTTCAACTAACATAGTGGTCAAGACTCCCTTCTTTGCTGATGCGAGAGGAAAACTGTCGGTTGACTTAGACGATGCCTTGAAAGGAAAGGTGCTGCTTGACATCCGACTACCAGACATCGACAATGTTAGCGGAGACGCGAGCTGGAACTTCCTTACTGACGTCGCGGCTGCCATTAAGCTTCGTGTTCCATACGTGGAGAGCCTCAGGTCAGAGCTAAGAACAGACAGCGATGAGCTATTGTTAGTGATTGAGATGCCCAAGTACCTGAGCGAGAAATGGGAGATGCGCTTTGTATCTAGCATGGAATCAGTCGCAAAAGGAAGACTCACATTAAACCTGCAGACCTCGCTACCAGCTCTTCGAAGAATCAACGTTCGCCACTCTCACAACTTTTACGATGAAAATCAGCTGAATACACTTGTAGAAGTCCCCGGCTGGAGCAAAAACCTGCAGCTACAGTTTAGCAAATCGGACAGCAAGTCAAGGCTTCTGGTAGATGGCCCTGGAATCAGCCCACTGACTGCTGAGCTCTTTATGATAAGAGAATCCGACAACCTTGATGTAAAGCTGTCGGCAGCTTGGAATCTATTTTTTGGCAGTCAAGATCTAGAGTTGAGAACAAAGCTAAGTCGATCTCCATCCCTGAAGATGCTTGTTGACGCCAGGATCCCTCTGGAAGCGATAAACTACGATGCTATTAATTTGAAAATGGAAGGAGAACTTCAAGTGCAGCCAACCTCTTTTGACGCCGAGCTTCAGTTCTCTAGAGGACAAGGACAACCACTTGCTTCACTCTTCAGAACAAATTATGGAATACAATCCCACAGGCGTGTATTCAGCGTTGCCTTTCCCGTTATGGCAATTTCTGCAACTGCTTCCCATGGAACTGATGGAACAACCCACGTCACGGTTTCCAGCAGGAGTCAATCGGTAGAGCTCAAGCAAAAATCGACTTTCAACTCCCTGTCAGACTTTGAAATCGTTGGAAGCTTCAAGTCTTCCGGCCAAACAACCAAGGCGCTCCACATTCGTCACGAAGGCCAAATCCTACGATTCAAGAACAAAGCAACGCTTTCAATTGACAATACACCCGTGTTTGACTACAGTGGTCAGCTAAACCCAGTCGATGGAGGAATGAAGGCCAAGTTTTCTGTTGACACTCCAGTGACGGAGAAAATGACAATGCGCGCTGGTCATGAGGGAGCGCTTCATGAATTCAGCCATTATCTTGACGTCAGGTCGAAATACCATGAACCACTAACGTACCGTGGCGAGTTCCGTAATTATGAGGGCCAGTTTACCGCTTCTGTGCCAGTGCTCGGAGAAATGAAAATGCAGATTCGTCGAGATGGTAGAAAGCGCATCGTGTCAGTCTCCACTAGCAACCACAAGCAGCTCACCTTGGAAGTGGACAACGAGTGGACCGGAATGGTTGGAAGAACCGTTGTAAAAGTAACAGGGATGGAGCAAACTGCGATTTTCACTCTAAGGAATGAAGGTCGAACATGGAATAATTTTATGACAAAGGTGTCCGCTCAAGCCAGCAGCATTATTTTGGATGCAAAGATTGGCTTTGAAGCTCGAAAGTCAGCGCACCTCTCAATTAAGTTTACCGATCTTGATAAGAGCACGCAGCCTTTGCATTCATTCTCCCTCACCGGTCGCCAAGAGTCTAAGGATTTTCTTGTGGACGTTCATCTGGTGAAGGGGGGCGAGACCCTGTTCGGACTAAGTGCAAAGCATGTGCTATTAAAGACATTCTCCGTAGTGCTGCGAACAAGCAGGGCAGGCTTTTACGAGACATCTGTTGTTGGCAGTCTGACCGACTCTGTCGCCAGCCTGGTCTTCAGTAACGATATTACGAAACGAAATGCTATTAAGTTTGAAGTATTCGGACCAACAACAGCAAAGTTTGTGTTTGACAGTGAAGTACTTGGCATCTACTCTATCCAATACAAGTCGAGGAACATGGAAAATTCGAGATTCACTGTCTCGGTTCACCCTGAATTCGAAGTCCGTTGGCCAAAGTCTGAACCGATCATTCTGCGCCTGGACTACCAGACCACATCGAAATCAATCAACGCTGCCGTTGAAGTGCTGACCCCATTCAGAAGCTTCATGAACAACAAGCTAAGTCTTTCAGGAATGTATACTACCGAAGTGAAAAAACTTTCTGCCAAACTCAGCCAGGACTACATTGGAAACCACGAGGTGTCGATCAGGGCAGAAACCAAGTCAAGTGAGCTGTCTGGCGACATCAAAGTGGATAGCGATTTCGAGGAGGCCATTACAAAGCTTAGGTGGAAACTGACTCACCAAAAGCAGGAAGTCACAATTCAAAACCGTTTTTTTGGCACAGCTAAGTACGTTGGGAAGACTGAAAGCACTAACGGTTCTTTGATTGGAAGCTACACAATTGAAGCTCCACATGAAATGATCGCCGTGACATCAGCTTCCTTCCAATGGCTTCGTACGGACCAGGAGACTAAACTGAGCCTGAAATTTAGGAACCCAATTTTGGGTGAGAACAATTTGGAACTTGATGGCAAAAGCGTCGAAGTTGGCACGGACATCAAGCACACCATTAGTGCAGCTTTGTACGTAGAGAAGCTCAATGAGAGACTCAGTTTTCAATCAACGTTTACTGGCGGACAACATGGCACTTTGTACAAGGCAATTGGCAGCCACGGCTTCACATGCAACCGGTTTGGTACTTACACACTGACAGAGGAAGCTACCTTCGAATCTGGCATGATTCGCAGCAGTATCACCGTTCACACACCGATTAATTCGTGGGACAAGACGGGTCTGTCCCTTGAAGTGGACGCCAGACAAAAGCTTCGAATTGGTGCTCACGTTGAGACCAGGCAGTATGGAGTCCAGGGTCTGGAGCTACTCGTGAAAGATGACGAGCTTACCGCAGCAGTGATTATTAAGTCCATGCGCCACGAACTAAACATCGCTGGGTGGAACAAGAGGCAGGACCAGAATGGAGCGTCCGCCATCGACCTGGTAGCTTCGATTAATTCACCAAATTTGAAGGCCTCAACTCGACTGGCTTTGAAAAATAATCATCTTAGCGTCGAAGCTAGCACTGCTGGATTGCTGATGCACCCGGCAGCGGCAAGAGCAGGCCTGTCGTGGGAGTTGAAGCCGTACAGAGCTCTGCTAGACTTGAAAGCCAACCTGCATGTGGACGAGTTTCAGCAATCATGGGGTGCCACCTGTGACATTGACCTAGCAGAAACGAATGCCAAGCGAGTGGTATTTAAGCTGGAGACTCCCTATTATCAAAATGAAAAATCTGAATTATCAGTCCGAGTTCAAATGCATCCGAGCATTGATGCTTATTTTAAACTGCAGTCCCCATACACTGGCAAAACAAAAATCAATTATGTGTGGAAATCTGCCTCAGGTATTTTCAGCTCTCCAACGGAAGGAAAATTTGTCATGGAAACGAGCTGCCCACGGCTTCCCAATTTCGAGGCAACTTTTGGAATGGTTCAAAGGCACGAGAATCTGCTTACTGATTTAAATGTCAGATTGCTTGACACGGATAAGCTCCTCTTTAAGGCTGGCAGCACCTACGATGCTTTCAACAAGAAGTTGGTCATCAGCATTGGAACGAGTCAGGTGACGAGCCTAGTGTGGCACTCAAAGTCCGACCTGACCAATATGGTTGTCAACGAGCGTGTTGCTATAATTCACGAACAGCAAGAGAAATTTTCTGTCGAGACAAAATTCAACTGGGCCACGGATAAGACAGTGGCTTTCAAGATAACGACTCCGTTTGCTGGATACGAGAGATTCGGCATCAAGCTAGTGGGACTTGTGACCTCAATTCCATTCCACTTGGAGGCTAAGGTCCTTCTGCCCAGCCAGGAGCTAAAGACTACGGCCATTCTTGACCTCACTGATGGCGTTCACGTCCGAGGCGCCTTGCTGCTTCCAAGTATCCCGGAGATGGAACTGGCTTTCCAAGCTGCCGGCACCCTTCGACGCTACAAATTTGAGGCGACGACCCAGTATGGCCAGAAACGCTTCTCTTGCCTAGCCCACTGGAATTTGCTTGACAATCTGATGGCAAGATTGAAGCTTGAAACTCCCTCCAGTCAGCTAAGACTACTAGAAGTTCGAGGGAAGGCATCGAATGGCAATGAAAAAGGAGAATTGGAAGTCGGCGTAGCGTTTAATGAATATTCTAACGAAATGAAACTATCAAAGTCCTCCGGCAATAAAGGATTGAAATTACGCATGAACTTTATGGGAAAGCTATACGAAGTTGTGCTAAATCGACTGGGGCACGATGAAAATCGAGCTGTAAACCTGATTTACCGAGTTGACAATGACAGCCAAGTTGATGTGACTGCCCGATTGACATCAATGCTAACCAAAAGTACATGGAAGATACGACTACCTCACAGCGGTTTTCTGGAGGTAAAGCGACTGTTTGGCTACAAAGCGATTGAAAACGCTATTGTAGAATGGGATGCCAGGATTAGTTCGCTAAACGGGAAGGTAATGATTCGTCTGGAGCAGCTAGATGCGCATGTACGGCTCAGAATGTCTGTAAGTCCCGGCCAGTTCAGCTTCAAGACCTCGGTCAACCTTCCTGCGCTCGCCTTCAAAATCAGTGACGTCAGTGGCGGCATTAAGGTCAACAAAGTTAGCGAACATGAGACGCAAGTTAAAGTTAACTATGAAACAGTCGGCAGAAACTATCAGCTGGTTGGATCAACTAACTGGCTTAACGGTATCGCCCTTCGCATCAGTGGCCTCCATGACCTAAAATGCGTAAAGCAAGGAAGCCTGTCACTCCAAGCGCATCTCATTCGCACTGAGGGACTCAAAGAGATTAGTGTGATAGTTGCTGGTCTGACAAAGGGAGACTTGGCAGCAATGTTGAGCATGAAGTCGGAGAGGGCATTGAAACAATTGACAATTGGATTAAACGCCTTCGGATCGAAGTTTGATGGCAATCTGAATTCAAGATTTCATCGAAGCTGGCTGTCGTCAGCAGTGGATCAGGAGCTGGAAGCCAGGCTGGAACTGAGCACAGTTGGAGGAACCAAACACACTATGTCTTGGATCTCAAAAATTAATTCTGCGAAATTGGAAACTGATATGCAAGTCTCGACTACTTCTCTACCCGAGGACCAGCCTTTACAACTCAAAATGGTTGTTATCTATCAGAATGAGCTGCATTCGACACTAGACATAACTGCTCTCGGTACTCGACTCCAGACAGACGTGAAGATGGGAAGCCGACAGCTAAATTTTTCTCTAAAGAAGAATGGCAATCAGGTGGTGGAGGTGATTGCTGGCTGCAGCAAATCTGGGTACAGAACGACGAACTTCAATCAAAGGCTCGATATATTGTACAAGAAGATGCTTGTTTTTAGCCTAAGCACTAAACAGGAAATCAGCGCCTCGAAACGCCATCTGAGCGGCTCAATTGATTTGCAGGTCCTCAGCTACAGAAGCACTGTAAAGTGCATTTTGGATGCCGACAACAAGCAATTCAGCGTTGAAAGCGACATCACAGGAGCAAAGAAGTTTAAGATAACCGGCGATTTTAAGAGTTTTACTAAGCCCAAGATCCGGATGATTTATGGCACGCACGAAGTTGCTGCACACATCGAGCACGTGAAAATTGACGACAACGCGTTCAAGACAGAGTTGAAAGTTTCGAATCCATGGAAACCAATTTCCGTGAAGCTGCATCACGAACATAGAGCAGGAAGGTACCTTATTAAGCACGAGTATACCATTGGTGAGAGACAGTACATTCTGAATAGTCACATGCTGAGAGACTCAAGCCTCATTGATGCCAGCCTGTACTACAAGAGCCCGGTCAGGGAACTGCGTACGAAAGCCGTAGTCGAAATGGGCGAGGCCCACGGCAGTCTAAGCCACTCCATCCAGTACAACGGTAGGAGCTACGCTAATTTCAATGCCCGAATCGAGCGCCAGGCGTCTAACAAAAAGGATTTCACTCACCAGCTTGAAATCAGAGCCAACTTGGAGACACCCGTTACTGGCCCATCAAATGCGGAATTGCACTGCAACTATAACGACATCTTGAGAGACTCGACATGGCACTATAAGATTACACAGGGCGAAATCTCTATCACTCATTCCGGCCGCGTTCACACGAACAGTGGAAAGTTCAGCTCCCTCTTTAAAGTACTGGATTACGAGACCGAGATGAAGATTGGCAACGGGCACTACATCATCAAGCAAAACAGCGGCCCGACGAATGTTGGCCGATTGGAAGGAACCTTTTCGAGAAAATCTTCCAGCCTGAAGTTCAATAGTGATTTGATCGATTTCTACGCGGACGTTAAGATGAGGCATGAGATCAGTGGAAGCGAAGGGACCGTCAGTTTTGAGCAGACAGGAAGTTACCAGCTACCAAAAATGGTTGGAAACTGGAACCTGAATGACAAGGGCGTTCGAGGAGAGTTCAGTGCTGGAGATTCTCAGTTCAGCTTTGAGCACACACACAAATCAATCAAAGACTTTAGTTGTCGCTACACTCTTACACAAGGAAGCAACAAGCACGAGATCAAGACCGGCTTTGTAGTGCGGCCATCCTCGCGCAGTGAATACCAGACAGAGATCGACGCCTTTGCTTCTTTAAATTCAGTGGCGCTTTCTCCATTCGAGCTAAAATTCCGTCACCTGCATAACAACTGGAAGGATCACAGTTGTCACATGAAGCTGATTGCTGCCGGATGGAAATTGTGGCACAAGACAACTGCCAATCCGAGAATCGCGGATTCTGAGCGTCGAAACAACTGTGCACCAAAGCGAGGCCAGAGTTTTCCGACATTTGGTCAACGTTAATGGAGGACACTATAGCGCTGAGGCGCAGATTGGAACCAATAGCCTCTATAAACTTAATGGCCGATGCACACCAACTTCCACGAAAATCGATTTATTGAGCGAGCCCCTAGAAATCGACTCAAAAACCGTCATCGATCACAAAATCCAAGACTGGCGACGAGGCACAGTGTCAGTCTCGCACAGCGGCCAATCACTGTCAAGCATTAAGTTTACTTCGAATTGGGACCTTATTGGCCAATCGCGACAGGCCTACATCAAGCTAAACGATCTGGAAGTTGATTTAAGTAGCAGAAAAATCGATGGTCGCATCCACTATCGGCACCTAATTGAACTCGGAGTTGGAAAACTGAGTTTCAATGGAATCTACGATCCCAATGTTTTCTACCGACTCTCCGAGGCCAGCCTAAGCGCTAGTTGCCATCATTCCGGCACTGATGCACCGGTCATGTTCACCTGGAATCACAATATCAACTGGAAAGGAAGTGCGAAAGTTACATTTGGTCAGAGAGAAAGACTGCGAGATGAAATCAGCAGCTCATGGGACTTTGCTTCACCAAGCAAGACGCTAACAATTAATCACAGCTCTTTAGGAAAATTGGTCTTCTCTCAGGAGACAGAAACGTCCGGAAGAATCAGCCTCCTAATTAGAATGCCGAGTGGCACTCAAAATCTAACGGGAGTTCTGAACGCCAGCCCCTCCTGGAAGACTGGAACCGTCAGTCTGAGCAACGACGACGCTGTGCTCAGGGGACAGTGGAACACAGATGGATCCGAGAAGACCCTAGCCATAGAAGGGTCAAGATTTCGACTGAGTCTTCAGCACACAATAAGGAGCGAGCAAGACTTTAGCTTTAACCACCGATTGACTTGCGATTCTTGCATCCTATCGTCTGTGGTGCCAAAATCTCTTGAATTTACTGGCCAAGTAACCACTGAGTCGAAGTTTGCAGCTGGACGAGTTTCTGGCAGTCTGGCCATCAACGATAACACCCCGTTGAGCATCCGCACCAAATGGAATCTGGTCGGTGAGAACAAATTGGTAGAGGTCGCATTACCATTTAGCAGCTTGCGTCTTTTCCACAGGCACAGATCGCTTAAAGACTTCAGCTTCCACCACAGCCTCACTATGTTCACACAGACCCATACAGTTGCCGGTGGTTTCACAATGGATGACGGACAGAACCTGAAAGCAAACTTCCAGGGTCTCGGCTCTCAGTTTGACCTCAGCCATCGTATGGACGAGCAAAGACGGCACAACTGGAAACACGAGGTTCATGCGGGCGAATGGCGTATCAATGCGGAAGGCCATCACCATCGAGGCGTCTCCTTCCGGTCGGGAATTGCTGTCCACCGTGCCACTGAGGAGCTGCTGACTAAGAATTTTTCCTGGAGTCCGGAAAAGCTTGAGTACGAGGACAGCGCCAGGGGGATCAAGTATCACCACCTGAAGATCGTTACCTCATCCAATGAGAGAGCAGTCTGGTTCAAGTCAAACTACTATCACAAAATTGTCGGAGCCGGGGCGTCAGTGAAGCGAACCTGCCCGACGTGCTACGGACTGGAGATGCGGGCTGCCACTGTGAAGTATCCGCGTCTCCTGGTGGCAAATGCCGAACTTCTGGTCAACCATCGCACGCTTATCATCAAAAGCAATTTTGAAACGCCTCTTGGAAAGATTCAAATCAATAAGAAGTTGGAGGGCAAGCCGAGCAGCTTCGAATACACTGGACTGGTGCGCACCGAGTTGGGAAGTCTGCATACTGCAGCTGAAGTGCGATTGGTATCGATCGAAAATATCCTTGTGAAAGCAACCGTCGACCATTCTGGCCTCTTAGCCGCCCTGCCTAACCAAAAAGCGAGCTTTGAATTCGCACAGAGAGGCGAAAGCTGGCGCCAGATGCAGCAGACGTTGGAAATGAGCTTCAATGACTGGAAGCCGCTAGCATTTATCGGCAACATCGCTCTGACCAGCCCAACGGAGTGGGCAGTTGATTTCAAGCTGGCTGAGAAGATTACTCCGCTGCAAAATCTGGGCCTTAAGTTAAAATTGAACAGGGAGCTGGAAGCCAACCTGTCATGGATGGACGCGTCTTTCGTGCAATTAAAAGTTAACAAAACATTCAGCCTAGTTTTGACATCAAGCTGCCCCGTTTTGCCCCACCTTGCCATCACAGTCAAGCCGCAACTGCAGCCGAACAAGGTTAGCTTTGACGCTGAGATCCGTTGCACCGATGATGTTCTCCAAGGCAAGCTCGAAATTGACACTGGTGTTGTAAAAATGCTCAAGATTGAGCTAAGGACGCCATTCCCGAATTTGAGCAAGATCGGCTCAAGCATGTCGGTGACCGGCAGACTTCCTGGAGAATTTTCCGCCGTCGCCAATCTTGAAGTAAACAGCATGCGCTACTCAACATCGCTCAACATCAGCAGAGAATCCGGAGCATCGAAAATTCCTCGTGGACTCTTGAGCTGGAAGGCTGAGACTCCGCACAGTGGCTTTAAAGAGATTCAGATCACGGCGATGCATAGGGACCAGTCTGGCCGCTTCCTGGCTTCCATCAACAATCAGGAAATCAGCCTAACTTACAATTTTGCCGCCGAGTCGGCCAATCTTTACGCTAGTTTGCCCATCACTGGCTACGAACAAGTCGGTCTGAAGATCGTTGCCGACCAGGAGGAATCGCGTCCTCGACTGCGCATTTTAGTGAAGCTGCCTCACGGTCATTTTGTTAGGATTTCAGCTATCGGCACCTTGAGCTATCAAGGACTACGGTCTAATGTTGATGGAAGTTTACAGATTGAGACATCGCTGATTGCGATGAGAATTGCCAAGATCCAGTTGGGTCATGCTGTCAAGGATGGCTTCTTTAAGCACACATCCAGCCTAGTGGTTGATGACCAAAGATGGCACCAGCTGAGCATCAACAGCAGTCAGGAGCGAGGCGTCATTACTATGGAGATCCAACAGCCTGTTCGCATCGAATACAGGCTCAGATTGGATGACATCAAAATTTTGGAGCTCAAGATCACCAATGGAGATGCGGTTCCTTTTCATCTTAACCTTCAACTGCAGCAGAACGATTACAGCTTGAATAGTAAGTCATTTCTGATGCTGCGAACACCCTACCGGACTGTAGCACTGAGCAGAGAAGTAAAGATTGCTCCGAGAGGTTTCGATCTGAAGCTGGAGTTCACACCCGATCAAGATACCACAGCGCCTCTGGTATTGACAATCCGTAGCTTGAACAAGAGCGACTACTCGAAAAAGGCCGCTTCAGCAACAATTTCCTTGATACTGCCTACTCGACGCTTGGAGACAACCATTGACATGGAGAAGACTTTCGAGGCAGTACAGATGAGCGCCAGCATCAATTGGGACGCTGCAAAGTCTTCAAGCGACAAAATGCTGCGTGTTAAAGTTGGGAGCACTTTCAACCCAAATAATAATATTGGTGGCAGATTCGAGCTTCAGGTTGCCAACAAAAAGCCTTATTCGATAGTTTTTACCACGCTACTCAATCAGCGTCATGTTGTCTTCTCGAATCGTCTTGAGTTGGACATCACGGAAAATAGACAGGACATCATTTTGTTGGAGCTGCAAGGAACTCGGGTCGCCGCAAAAACGATTCAGATCTCTGGAAGGCTCTTCCAGGACAGTGGCAAGGTGAATGTCAAATTTGATGGCCATCTGAAGAGCACTGAGGCACATAAGGAAGGCAGCCTGTCCGTTGAGTATTCGGGTTTGGATGGACAGAGCAAGCGCATGAACGCCGCCTTGCGAATGGCGCCTAACGTAATCCGTCTAGACATGACATCGCCAACCAGGCAATGCAGCTTCGAGTTGACCCGAGACGAGCAGCCCGAACTGAAGAGGTACACACTAACTACCCACGGCAAGAGGTTTGAGCTGGTAATTCGCCCCACCAAGCCGGACCTAGAATTCGTCTACCAGCCGCGACAAAACGACCGTGTTTCTGCCTCCATCGGTTATCCCAACAGCAGGCATTTGAGAATCGACATCCATCGGACCACAGACCAGGTGAAGATGCAGCACCTCCTGGCCGAAGTGCAGATGAAAACTCGCAATCTGATGAAGACAAGGGTGCACTGGAATCCAACCTACGCCCTGCTGCACTACTCAACTTTGAGAGACCGACTGCCATCAATGTACGCGGAAGTTAGCGGATTTGTCAATTCTCTGCGATTGTCCTGCGTGCGAGATTTTCTTTATAAGCTAAAAACCGATATTGTCCTGCCTGATCTGAGCAGTGCCGCTGAGTTTGCCCGCGAAGTACTGCGTTCGATCACTAGCGATGTGACTTACATGAACAACCAAATTGAGCAAATGTATTCGCGCAACGAATTCTACAGTCGCGACATTTGCAAGTTTGCCCGCAAAACTGCCGCAGTCATTGGCTTCTACACGACGGCAGCGGCCAGGTACAGCTACGCGAGAACAAGCGAGGCCTACCGTGCTCATCTGCATCCGCGCCTGCGTAGGGCAGTGGCTGGAGCGCAATATTACGGCCGAAAACTGCACGGAATTGCCAGCCAGCACTACAACTGGTGCACAAGCGGAGTGCATCGGCTCTATGGGGCCTACCGGCAGCATCTTGACCGAGCCTACGCCAGCTTGAACCGCCACGTTCTAGGCTACGTTAACAAGGCCGTGGACAACATTCGGCCAGCGATCGGTGCTGCTCACAGTGGACTCCAGGCAACTCTGCGAGTGTACTCAAACTTCCACAGCAAAGTCGCTAGCCATCCAATTGTTCAGCAGCTTCACAGACGCGTTGTCAGGACAATCTCTTATGCCAATTACCAATCTTTTGGTCAGTTTCATTCTCAGATTCGATCCGCAGCTCAGTCCGCTCAGCGAAGCTTCGAAAGTCGGCTCGGTCAGCTGACTGAACAGACCGCCAGCGTGATTGGCAGCGCCCAAATTCGCATGCGTCAAAGTCTAGACGGCTTTATGGAGAACCGGCACGCACAGCTTGCCAGCTCCCTAGTCTCCGGGGCCTACGAGCAGTCTAAGTGGTTCCTGGATCACTTCAACATTGAGCAGAACCTGAAGGACTTTGCAAAGGACAACTATTTGCAGGCGGTTGAGTATCTGCGTCAGAATTCCATCGGATTGGCTACTGAATACATTGGCCTATCAAAGAATGTCATCGTGGAGAACGACTTCCAACAGGGTAGATTCGAGGCTTACGTGTATTCACCGATGGCCTGGAATGACCTGCAGTCGCTGTCCCTCGTCGGGACTGGAGGATGTACACAGTCGGCTGTCGGCCAGCTACAACTCGCTGCGCAACTCTTTCAACACGGTTCGACGCAAGTTGACGGCTGCGCGAGACGTAGTCTACGATGCCATTCCGGACTTTGACATGCCCTCTGGCTCCTGGATTCCCAAGTTCAAAGGTGTCGCATCTGTGGTCGGCGACCACATCGTCACCTTCGACGGGCGGCACTACGACTTCCGGGGCAGCGAGTGCACCTACCTGCTGGCCAGGGACTTCCGCGGCCACGGGTGGGCGATCACCATGAGCTACAGTCGATCTGGAAAGAGCTTGGATGTCTACGCTTACGGTAAGCGCATCACTCTGACGCCGCGACAACACGTTCTGGTCAATGGTGCTAGACAGGAACTTCCGCTCAGCGTTGGAAACCTCAGCATAGTGCGCACCGCCTCTGGACTGCATGCCAAGGACATGGGCCACCTGTTCACCGTCTCTGTGGATCCGAAGTCCGATCTGCATACCATCAGCGTGTCCGGATGGTATCACGCCAGGCTGGGCGGCCTCCTGGGCAATTTCGACAACGAGGCGTTCAACGATCTGGTAGGCAGCGACGGCCAGCGAACTGAAGACCAGTTGCGCTTCACGCGCTCCTGGCGACTGGGGCGATGCCGACACGTGAACTTGGCGAGCGGCAGCGCAAGACGCAGCGGCGATGAAGGGCGGCCGCATCCCGAGTGCGAGCGACTGTTCGGCGCGCCGCGGTCACCGTTCCGACGTTGCTACGGGCTTGTCAATCCGGCGCCTTTTATGGAGATCTGCAGCCACGAGAGACACTCCGGCAGCCAGCAGACCTGCCTGGCCGCCCTGGCCTACATGAGGCACTGCGCCACCAAGGGCCTCCGGGGCCTGCAGGCACCGGCGCAGTGTCTGCGCTGCAACCTCCGCTCTGGGGGCGGCTTTCGCCAGCTTCTAGTCGGTCAGCGGGAGCGATTGAGCTCCAGCGGGAAAGCTGCTGACGTCGTGCTGGTGCTGGAGGAGCGCGGCTGCCTTGGCCGGGACACCCTGCGCCGCCTGCCGGAGTTGGCCGCCCAACTGCAGCGCAGCATGGCGGCGGCCGGCGTCACCGACGTCCGCTTCGGCCTGCTCGGCTTCGGGAATCCGGCTCACCACAGGCGCGGCTCCGGCGTCAGGCCGCACTGGCACACCATGGCCGGCGAGCTGACTGGCACTGCTGACCAGCTTGCCGCAGCTCTGGCTACCGTCGGCACGCACGACACGGCAGACGCTGGCGCCGACGTTCGCGCCGATGCGCTCGATGCCGTTCGGCAGGCGGCGCGCTTCTCGGAGCTCCGGCCGCACGCCGCCCGTCACGTGATCCTGGTGGCCTGCGACGAGTGCCACGAGGGTCGCAGGACGCTGCAGTCGGTACGCCGAGCCCTGGACGAGTCTGGCGTACGACTGCACCTGCTGTCCGAGCTGCGCCTGCCGACCTTCGTCTTTGGGCGTCGCTCCCAGGCGTTCGGCGTCGACGCCAGCCGCGCCTTCTCAGCCGAGGCGCCCGAGGGCAGCGCGGCGCTGCGCGGCTTCACCCGCCTGCCAGTCGGGAAGTGCGCCAACCTGGCCGCCAGCTCCGGCGGCGCCGCCTTCGACCTGCGCTACCTTCGCCGACGCCAGTACGCCGGTCAGGCGGCGCTTTTCGCGCGCTCATTCGCCGATCGAGTGGCGCGCCAAAGCGCCCGTCCAACAGCGCAGGAGTGCCGGTGCGGCGCCAGCGCCTGCGGACAAAGCGCCAGACTGCGCTGCAGACTGACTGGCGAGTGACCTGACCTGACCTGACCTGACCTGATTGACTCGCTCATTGAAAACGCGATAATTTAACTATTTAAATTTGATTAGTGCCTTAACTAAAAAAACAGCGGTTACCCACCTAGAGCCGAACGAAACAATATTATCGAACTAAAGATTTTAAACAAAAAATTGATAAAAAATACAATTTCTAAGAAGCTATTAAGCTCCAAGGTGGCTGATCCGCGTTTGGGAAATTTATTATTATTTGGGTCACACAAGCAAGCACATTTTTTGGCTGCTAATTTGCTGATTCCTCCAATAAAACAGCGAGTCAATTTGTCAAATAAACGCCTTTTTTCATATCCAACGTTTTCGCTAATTATATTTCATAAATCATTAAAATTTTTTACTTTTGACTTCTAACATTTTTTCTGGTACAATGAAGATAAATTGGTTCATCCTGGCCTTCCTATGACCCAACAACCATGACGCATGGTCTATCAATGACCTAAATGTACTATTATTAACCTGAATCAAAACCTACAAGCCTAAAAACAAATGATTTCAAACACAACAGTTAAAAGCGCCCGACTATTAAAAATTTTGATTCTACTTTTTAACGAATTTACGAATTAAAAAATAAATTTAAGCGCAAAAAGTAAAATTAACACGGAAAATAAAAATAAAATCTACTTTCTTAATACGCTACTCGAAGTAAAAATACAAAACTACTTAGCGAAAATTTTATAAAATACAACTGAAATCTAACTTCACATCGTCACAGGATATAAATGACAAACCTCACATATACTAAAAATTTCCGATTTAATTTTTGAAACACAGCTACTGAGAAGTACCTTTTGATGCTCCCCAGAAAACTTCAAACTTAAGAGAACGATAGAAAGGAGAAAATTAGTATCGTAAAAAAAAACTTTCCGCTTAAAACAAAAAGACGCTGCCAAGCATTGTGGACAAAAAAATTTCTTTTAAACGCGTTAATTACTAATAAATTCATTTGATTTGAATACAAAAGAAGCAATTAGAAGTGTTTATGGGGTCCCTGGTATAGGGGGCGCGTGGCTCGGCGGTCTAGCGCGTCTGCCTTGTGTGCCACTGGTCCAGGTTCGACCCCGCGTTGTAGGTCGTTTATTTTCCTAGCGCGGTTTCTTGTGCAGGGTCACATTAATTTGGGGCCTTGTGCACGAATTGGTTGGGCTTTGAGCCAGTTGTACAATTTACGCCCATGAGGGCAACCCCCCAAGGCATGGAGAGTGTGCATTCCTGGAACTACCGCTTGTGCACCCTATGTGAGTGCGTGACTGGGTGCTATACTGGAATTCCGTTGCGCACCGTGTGTTTGTGTCTATGCCTGCATACCGTATTTAGTGTGACTGAACGCGCTTCAGGAGTCAGCGCAATGGACAGTCATGCCCAGTCGCTGGTTGTGGGACAATGTCGCTTCAAGCGTCAAGGTGCCTACAGCCCTCCTGCAGATTTAGCTTTAGCTTTAGGGGTCCCTGGTATCCAAGGGAGGAGACTGGGAGAGGCAGAGCCCCGCCAGCAAAGTTGAGCTGTAAATGGCGGTCTTTTTCTATTTATCTATCATCGGTGCAGTTAGCGGGCAGAAAACCTGACACTTAGCCAGTTTTCATTTCTGCCCCTCCAAATGAGGTGCGAGGTGTCAAAACCGCCTCAGGCGCTTGAAGCCCACTTCAAAGCGAATTACACAACAATTAATTAGTTTTTTTTGCTTTCCGCACATCTGAGCGCTAAACCGCTATAAATGCGGGCTCGGTTTCACAGCACACAGAAGCCTAGTGAGACATTGGGACGCGCAGTCTGCTATGCCTGAGCTCAACCAAGCCCAGCCAAGGTAAACTGCACTGATTTGCAGCTGAATTATCTGTGTCTAAGCTCCCTGCGTCCCCTTAGAATCAGCCTCTCCTCTCCCTGTGTCCCCTTAGAACCAGCCTCTCCGCTCCCTCTGTCCCCTTAGAATCAGCCTCTCCGCTCCCTCTGTCCCCTTAGAATCAGCCTCTCCGCTCCCTGTGTCCCCTTAGAACCAGCCTCTCCGCTCCCTCTGTCCCCTTAGAATCAGCCTCTCCGCTCCCTCTGTCCCCTTAGAATCAGCCTCTCCGCTCCCTGTGTCCCCTTAGAACCAGCCTCTCCGCTCCCTGTGTCCCCTTAGAATCAGCCTCTCCTCTCCCTGTGTCCCCTTAGAATCAGCCTCTCCGCTCCCTGTGTCCCCTTAGAATCAGCCTCTCCGCTCCCTGTGTCCCCTTAGAACCAGCCTCTCCGCTCCCTGTGTCCCCTTAGAATCAGCCTCTCCTCTCCCTGTGTCCCCTTAGAATCAGCCTCTCCGCTCCCTGTGTCCCCTTAGAATCAGCCTCTCCGCTCCCTGTGTCCCCTTAGAATCAGCCTCTCCGCTCCCTCTGTCCCCTTAGAATCAGCCTCTCCGCTCCCTGTGTCCCCTTAGAATCAGCCTCTCCGCTCCCTGTGTCCCCTTAGAATCAGCCTCTCCGCTCCCTGTGTCCCCTTCGAATCAGCCTCTCCGCTCCCTCTGTCCCCTTAGAATCAGCCTCCCCGCTCCCTGTGTCCCCTTCGAATCAGCCTCTCCGCTCCCTGTGTCCCCTTAGAATCAGCCTCTACTCTCCCTGTGTCCCCTTAGAACCAGCCTCTCCGCTCCCTCTGTCCCCTTAGAATCAGCCTCTCCGCTCCCTCTGTCCCCTTAGAATCAGCCTCTCCGCTCCCTGTGTCCCCTTAGAATCAGCCTCTCCGCTCCCTCTGTCCCCTTAGAATCAGCCTCTCCGCTCCCTGTGTCCCCTTAGAATCAGCCTCCCCGCTCCCTGTGTCCCCTTAGAATCAGCCTCTCCTCTCCCTGTGTCCCCTTAGAACCAGCCTCTCCGCTCCCTCTGTCCCCTTAGAATCAGCCTCTCCTCTCCCTGTGTCCCCTTAGAATCAGCCTCTCCGCTCCCTCTGTCCCCTTAGAATCAGCCTCTCCGCTCCCTCTGTCCCCTTAAAACCAGCCTCTCCGCTCCCTGTGTACCCTTCGAATCAGCCTCTCCGCTCCCTGTGTCCCCTTAGAATCAGCCTCTCCTCTCCCTGTGTCCCCTTAGAACCAGCCTCTCCGCTCCCTGTGTCCCCTTAGAACCAGCCTCTCCGCTCCCTGTGTCCCCTTAGAACCAGCCTCTCCGCTCCCTGTGTGCCCTCAGAATCCCCTCTGAAAGCAGAAGAGGCTCATAAACAACCCGCAGCCCCAGCCGCCCAGCCGTCAGGAAATGGTTCGCATCGGCGGCGACCTCAGCCAGGGCGGAGCGGCCGCCAGCGCCGCAGTCCGCCAGCTGCTGCAGCTGCCAGCCAGCTTAATCGCCGACTGCCGCGGCCAGAACGGCTGGACGCCGCTGCACTTTTGCTCGCTAGGCGGCGACGCCTCGGCCGATGCGGCTGCGCAGCTGCTCGCCGCCGGCGCCGATCCCGACGCGCTTGACGACGCCGGCTGGACGCCGCTGCACCAGGCGGCCGACAAAAACGCCTGTAGAGTCGCTGCTGAGCTGCTGGCCAGGCCGAATTGCCGACCAGACCGACGCTGCCTGGACGGTCGGACGCCGATGTCCGTGGCTGCCGAGTCCTGGCGCGGCAGCGTCCGGATGGTCCGCCTGCTGCTGACGGCCGGCTCAACCGCCGTGGCGGCCGCTGAAGCCGTCAAGGTGGCCGAGAGATCGGCAGCGACCCTGCCGGCTACCTGCGGCAAGGCGGCGATGGCGCGGCTGCTGCGGGCGGCTGCCGACAGCTGGCCGGAAGCGGAGGGCGGGTCAGTGGGTGGTGCTGCCACTCTGATAGGGGGCGGTCAGTCTGACAGACTCTCACTCCTTCTGACAGACTCTTAATCGTTCTGAAAGACTCTCACTCGTTCTGACAGACTCTCACTTGTTCGGACAGGCTCTCACTCGTTCTGACAGACTCACTCCTTATGACAGACTCTCAATCCTTCTGACAGACTCACTCCTTATGACAGACTCTCAATCCTTCTGACAGACTCTCACTCGTTCTGAAAGACTCTCACTTGTTCGGACAGTCTCTCACTCGTTCTGAAAAACTCTCACTCCTTCTGACAGACTCTTACTCGTTCTGACAGACTCTCACTCGTTCTGACAGACTCTCACTCGTTCTGAAAGACTTTCACTGGTTCTAAAAGACTCTTACTCATCCTGATGGACTTTCACTCTTCCTGATAGACTACAACTCGCTCAAAGCACTATTCATTATTTAGACAGGCTGTTGCTCTTGCTGACGGGTGCCCGCTTTTCTGACATACTAACGCTCAGTCCGACACGCACTACTGCATGCTCATCGACATAAACAAATCAATTTTAGAGGTCAAAGGCCAGCACTCCGCAATTCATCCAGAAAGGCTTCAAATGCCGCCACTCTGCGCACTCCGTTCGGCTGCGGCTGCGGCAGAAGTGGCGCAAGTTCAGTAGTGCGCAACTATCCTACGATCAGTAGTGCGAAAAGCAAACCGACTAAAAACGGCAAAGACGACGTAGCCAGCATCAGCAGCATCAGCGGCAGCAGCGCCAGCAGCGCCAGCGGCAGCCAGAGCCCCGTCGACTGCAACTGCACGAATGCCGTTGTCAGCCTGTCCTGTCGCCAGTGCGGCGTCCACCTGCTGATTCGCCGACTGACTGCCGCTGACAGCAGCCCGACGGTCGGCCGCTGGCGTCGGGAACTCGCCGAGGCCAATCCGAGGCGGCCGGGACCTCGGCAGTTGGTCGCCCAGCATCTGAAGCGGTGCCGCAACAGCCGGCAGGCCCTGACGACCGAGGATGAGGCGGCCAACAACGAGGACGAGGCAAAGTTGAACAGCAGACACGCCTGGCAAGTTCGCGTTCTGGTGAGGTCCGACTCGCCCGAGGAGCTGGCGCTGATCGGAGAAGATCCTGGCTGGTAGGCTGATGACGGCTAAGCCTCCGGCGCGCAGCTCGATGGTTTAGCGGGGCTGATCCACCGTCTGTTGACTTGTGCCAGTGTACGCGATTTTATAAGTGTACATTTGTACAACCTGAGTGACTAATGAGTGTACATTTGTACAATTTGAATGACTAATTAGTGTACATTTGTACAATTTGAATGACTAATTAGTGTACGTTTGTACAACTTTGAATGACTAATTAGTGTACATTTGTACAACTTGAATGACTAATGAGTGTAAATTTGTACGACTTGAATGACTAATTAGTGTACAATAGTACAACTTGAGCGACTAGTGAGTGTACATTTGTACAACTTAAGCGACTAGTGAGTGTAAATTTGTACAAATCAAATGACTAACGAGTGTGCATCGTCGCAACTTAATTGACTAATAATTTGTAAATGCCTATGTCCCTAATGACTAATTAGTTTACATATTTATGATTCTAATGGCTAATAAGTGTAAAAACGTTTGATCAAATTGAAAAATCACTATAAATTGAGATAACCTTAATTATAAAGGCTTTTACATCTGATTTATCTAAAAGACGCAAAAAATATTGTCTATCAAGACGATTACAATCTCTGTAAAAATGTTCAATGCTATTGTAACTGGTTCTTGTCCTTTTACTAGCCTAAAATTCAAAATAGGCAGTGTTAGCCTAAAACATGATAAAATACAGAAATACCCAAACACATAATTAGTAGAGAATCTTGTCAACCGGATGTGGAATAGTTAAATGCCTATAACATGCTATATGGTTGAGCTCGTAATAGCTGCAATTTGTTGGTCCGATTTGATTTCCTAATCAAGATTAGCTGACTTATCAGCGTGAAAAAAAGAAAAAACATTTCTAGCTCCGGAAAGTTGCTAGCCAGTTTTGGTTTTGAGAGGCCAAAAATCAACTTTTACAATCTCAGATGAAATTCAGGCGGCCGACTTTTTGCTTTGAATTCAAAATGCCGCCAAAAGTCTCACAAAGCCTCAATCATTCGTTCGCTCGTCGCTATCTTATCTATTCAAAATACTTTGAAAGGAAAAAAGCAAAAAAAAGTTGTTTTATCAATTAGTAAGACTTGAAAAAACACTATTGGTTGCCATGGAAACTGCATGGACCGCCGTAGCTCAAATAGGACGAAAATTTTTCTAGTTGGAAAGTCAGTTAAGCTTGAACGGAGAAATCAAGCCATTTCTTTGCTGCTCTTCCTTCACAAACAAGGCGACAATGCAGCTAAAATTTGCCTTCCTGCTGCTACTGGGGTTGCTGCCGATGCTGATGAAGCAGGCGGAAGCTGGCGTGGCGAGATGCGACGGCCTTGGCAGCAACAGTCGGGGTTGGATCGAGCACTCGGGCAGCTGCTACCGCTGGACCGAGTCGCCGGACTACTGGTACGAGGCTGAGCGGGCGTGCAACACTGACCAGGGCCATCTGGTGTCGATCGGCGACCAGACGGAGAACATCCTGGTTGGCCGGCTGACCTACTGCAAGCCGGCGTGGATCGGGCGCTACGGCACCCACGCCGATCGACGGGCCGATCCGGACAGCTACCGTTGGACGGACAACTCCCCGGCGTTGGCATTTCATCGGCATAATTTCAGCAGGATCAGCTCGCCGCACCAGCCGCTGGTGACGGCCGAGGACCTGCAGTGGTTTAACCAGGTCTATCACAGCCGGCAGACCTACGTGTGCAAGGCGCCTGTGGGCCCGTCTAGCAAGGACTCCGCCAGCTCGTCGAATGGCTGTCCAAGCGGCTGGTACAGCTTTGGCGACTATTGCTACCTGCAGCCGGGCTTCAAGGCCACCTACATTGAGGCCGACTTTTACTGCCGAGGGAGGGGGGTATCGTTAGAGACGTATTTAATGGTCTCAAAAACTATGCCTAGAGTCTAAGCAATAATTTGAACAAAGTAATCATTAGAAGAAGTTTAAATGATCTTATCTAGAGTTCCGCCAATCTTAATAAGAATCCCATTAATCCTATTTAGAGTCCCACGAATGTATCAAGAGTCAAGTCAATCATACTTGAAGTCCCACCAATCCTAGTTAGAGTCCCATCAATCCTAGTTAGAGTCCCCATCAATCCTAGTTAGAGACCCCATCAATCCTAGTTAGAGACCCACCAATCCTAGTTAGAGACTCACCAATCCTAGTTAGAGTCCCATCAATCCTAGTTAGAGTCCCATCAATCCTAGTTAGAGTCCCATCAATCCTAGTTAGAGTCCCATCAATCCTAGTTAGAGACCCATCAATCCTAGTTAGAGACCCATCAATCCTAGTTAGAGTCCCATCAATCCTAGTTAGAGTCCCATCAATCCTAGTTAGAGTCCCATGAACCCTAGTTAGAGACCCATCAATCCTAGTTAGAGACCCATCAATCCTAGTTAGAGTCCCATCAATCCTAGTTAGAGTCCCATTAAATCCTAGTTAGAGTCCCATCAATCCTAGTTAGAGACCCATCAATCCTAGTTAGAGTCCCATCAATCCTAGTTAGAGACCCATCAATCCTAGTTAGAGTCCCATCAATCCTAGTTAGAGTCCCATTAAATCCTAGTTAGAGACCCATCAATCCTAGTTAGACTCCCATCAATCCTAGTTAGAGTCCCATCAATCCTAGTTAGAGTCCTATCAATCCTAGTTAGAGTCCCATGAACCCTAGTTAGAGACCCATTAATCCTAGTTAGAGACCCATCAATCCTAGTTAGAGACCCACCAATCCTAGTTAGAGACCCATCAATCCTAGTTAGAGTCCCATCAATCCTAGTTAGAGTCCCATCAATCCTAGTTAGAGACCCATCAATCCTAGTTAGAGTCCCCACCAATCCTAGTTAGAGACCCATCAATCCTAGTCAGAGTCCCCACCAATCCTAGTTAGAGTCCCTACCCATCCTACTCAAGGCCCCCAGTCCTACTAACATTCCTATCTATTCTACTTGGACATTAAATATTGAACTGAACCGATCGCAGGCTCATCTGGCCTCAGTGCACACGGCCTCGGAGCTCCGCCTGCTGAACCTGCTGGACCTCAGCGAGCCGGTCTGCTCCCTGGAGCTCTGGCTCGGCCTGGTGAAACTTAATCCGTGTCGCATTGACTATTTCCACGGCCGCCGGCAGCAGATCTGCTACCGCTGGTCGGACCGGTCCGGCAATCACACCGACTTTCCCGCCTGGGCTCGCGGCAACCCTAACGGCGACTTGGTCACCAACTGTGTCCTGCTCCGCGATCGGGACCTGCACTCCGCCCCGTGCCATCTGAGGCGGAGCTTCGTTTGTAAGCGGCCAAAGAATGTCGGGCCGACACCGCCGCCTACGGAGCCACCGAGGCCGCCCACGCAGTCACCATCCGCAGAAATAGAAACACCAACGCAGCCACCAACGAGACCGCCTACGGAGCCACCGAGGCCGCCCACGCAGTCGCCAACTGCAGAAACAGAAACACCAACGCAGCCACCAACGAGACCGCCTACGGAGCCACCGAGGCCGCCCACGCAGTCGCCAACTGCAGAAACAGAAACACCAATGCAGCCACCAACGAGACCGCCTACGGAGCCACCGAGGCCGCCCACGCAGTCGCCAACTGCAGAAACAGAAACACCAACGCAGCCACCAACGAGACCGCCTACGGAGCCACCGAGGCCGCCCACGCAGTCGCCAACTGCAGAAACAGAAACACCAATGCAGCCACCAACGAGACCGCCCACGCAGTCGCCGGAGACTTCCAAGATTCAAGCCGCCTACGATTTCCGTCGGCTGGCGTCGCCAGGAGAAAATCTGGCCAGGCCGGGCAGATTTCGCGTGAAGGATTGGGGCGACGCGGCTTTGGTTGGCGGAGCTCGCGGCGCCATGCTAAACGGGTCGCGTGGAATTTTGATTGACACCCAGGACGGCGCCCTGACGAGGTGAGTGCTTGTTGGCCAGTGATCGTCAGTACGGAAACGCGTAAGGTACCGTCAGTAAATAAAAGTTAAAAGACGTCCACTGACACTCAAAAGGGACGTCAGAATGTGATGCCTAAAGCGATGTCACTATGGGTGATACCTACAATGACGTCATTATATGCTAGTGACGTCATTATAGGTTAACTTGACTTATTTAGGTTAAGGTGACGTAATTATAGCTTCAAATGACGTCATTATAGGTTGAATTGACGTAATTAGGTTAGTGACGTAATTATAGGTTCAAATGACGTCATTATAGGTTAAAGTGACGTCATAATAAGTTCAAGTGACGTAATTATAAGTTTAAGTGACGTCATAATAAGTTTTAAAGTGACGCCGAACTTTTCACCGAAAAATGCGCAACTACCAGGCAGCTGAAGCAAAACCGGGACTGGACTATATTCTACTATGTTCAACGGCCAGAAAAGGGAAGAGAAGACTACCTCCTAGCGGACGTCAGCGGGCCAGCCGGCGAGCCGGGCCTCGCCCTGGTGGAGAATCAGAAAAGCAGCGATTTGTCCATGTACAACAGTGCCGGCTACTTCCGCGACGAGTCCGACCCAAATAAGGACTCGATAAATCCGGCTGATCCCGAGGGACTCCGCGCCGCTGTGGTCATGTCCTCGGCCCGCCAGGCTACGTTCTATCGGAACGGCGTTGACGCGTCCACTAACTCTCCAGCTACGGCCGACCATGCCTATCCGGACAATGACAGCGTGCTGATGCTGGGCAACGCCTATCAATCAGCTCTGACTGGCTACAAGGGCTGGCTGGCCTGCTTCGGCGTGGCCCACGCCGCACTCAGTCGCCAGGAGCTGGCGGATGCCTTCCGGACCTACTGCCCGTGACGCATCTGTCGTTTGATTGACTGCACAGAACAGTGCCTTGAGGGGTGACTCAGTGGCTGGTTAACTCGGGTTATTGTGATGCTTTGTTCATTTGGCTCATAGTGGTGCTTTGTCTGTTTGGGTCTTAGTGGTGCTTGCTATCTTTGGGTGTCATACAGGTGCTTGGTCTCTTAGGGTCGTATTGACGCTTTGTCCATTTGGGTCATAGTGGTGCTTTGTCCATTAGGGTCATAGTGGTGCTTTGTCCATTAGGGTCATAGTGGTGCTTTGTCCATTTGGGTCATAGTGGTGCTTTGTCCATTTGGGTCATAGTGGTGCTTTGTCCATTTGGGTCATAGTGGTGCTTTGTCCATTTGGGTCATAGTGGTGCTTTGTCCATTAGGGTCATAGTGGTGCTTTGTCCATTTGGGTCATAGTGACGCTTGGTCAATTTGAGTCATAGCGATGCTCGCTGTCTTTGGGTCATACCCGGTACAGGTTCTTGGTCTCTTAGGGTCATATTGACGCTTGGTCTATTTGGGTCACAGCTATTGATACCAGATATTTTTGCGTCGGAATAACAACCTTGTCACTTGATTTTTATTGCGATGCTTCGTTAAGTTTTATCTTTTTGATTTGTCATCAATTCTTCATAGTAATGTCCTCAAAAGAAAATATTTATCCTCTCTCTATCCTAATAAAATAAATTTCGGTTATTACAGTTTTCAATTCCTACACATAAAATTACCCTTATAATCGAAAATAAACTGAGAAAGCAACATCAAGCACAACCTGATAAATTTTTCTGTAACCTTCAATAGCGCATAGTGTAGAAGCATACAATACCAGGCAAAAGAAGCATCAACTATATTTCATAAACATGCAGATAGATACTACTGTAAACGTGAGTAGGCATCAAGCTAATCACGAGGTGCATTATGAGACGGTTTCTTAGAAATCTTATTAAACACTTGTTCAAAAATATTAACGACAATTTATAAGACTTTACCAAAACATTCTGAACTAAAACACACAATCAGCATTCAAGATTGCAAACAAAGGAAATAAAGTGTCAATAAGCAAGTAGGCAAATAACAATTAAGCATAGAAACACCAAGAAGAAATACAAAGCCAGAAAAAAGCTACCAAATATCAATATATAGTGTAATGAAATTATAAATAGTTTATTTATAAAAAAAACCATTAAGTATTATTCCCAATCATATTATTATGGGAATTCCAAGTTATGGGATATTTATTCTAAATGATTGGGAATTGGGATATAAAAGACTGGGAATGCTTGGGATTTTTTTAGTTAAAGATTTAGCTCGTACATAGGTAGAAATAGGAAACTATAGAAAAAATAGGCAGACGCCTGACTAGCCAATGAAGCAAAGGCAGGGAAAGAGAAACAAAGCTGAAAATACAAATGGGGTAACCGCAGAAAACTAAACAAAGGAATGAACCGCTCTCCAATCAAGTTAAAAAAATTGGTTTAAATAAATATTTTGTTTTGCTTATCAAAAAAACAAAACGAATGAAACTCGAACTACACGCTCCAAAGCGACTGTACTATATTGTTGCTATGCTCAATGAACTTTTGATAAAACCATCAGATGTACTTTTTCAATTAATTGTAAATTATTACTAATGAGAAACTGCTAAATGTATTATTAGTGCTATAATTCTGGTCAGGTTTATTTGTAGTTTCTATATCGCGATGACCAAACTGGACCGCATCATTGTGTCTCTATAGTCTGACATCAAACTGGACCGCATCATTGTGTCTCTATAGTCAAACATCAAACTGGACCGCATCATTGTGTCTCTATAGTCAAACATCAAACTGGACCGCATCATTGTGTCTCTATAGTCAAACATCAAACTGGACCGCATCATTGTGTCCTTAGCCCAGCTGGCAACCGAACAGAAATAGAACTACACATAAATAATCAAATATCAAATCCCATCCCGCCTTGTCACTCAAGTCGATGCTTGGACTCAATTTTCCACGCCCCAAGCAGATAGCGCAGACGGATTAGCACAATATCGAAGGCCATCTGCAGCCAGCTGAACACGGGAATAATCTTTGAGCCGTCAATCTCAGTCCAATTGACGGGCACCTCGCGAACTGTGACGCGCAGCTGATTGGCAAGGTAAAGCAGGTCGCAGTCGAATGCCCAGCGTTCAACGTGCAGATTGGAGAACAGCAGGTGGGCGGCGTCCCTAGTGAGCAGTTTGAAGCCGCACTGCGTGTCCTTGACGTTGCGCACGCAGCAGATCCACACTAGCAGGTGGAAGCCGTGCATTAGCAGGTTGCGCACGAAGCTGCGCTGGGCCACCGCGTCCTGTTGCAGGTGGGCCCGACTGCCGCACACCAAAGCGTTGGCGCGCCGGCCTGTGCGGGGTCAATTGGCTAATTGCACTGGGCCGCCTGATTCGCACTGTAAAGCTTTTTTTCTTTGTTTCTTTCTTAGCTTCCATTTCTGCCTTTAAACTCTCTCTGCCCAATAGTCTACTATCTGTCTCTTGAACTCTCATTACATGTCTCTGAATCTCCCCCTTTGGTTTTTCGTCTACCCTCTATCCCCTCATCTCACGTCTCTATCTGTCTCCCCTCTCTGTCTCCTTATCTCCCCTTTCTGTCTCTTCATCTCCCCTTTCTGTCTCTTCATATCCCCTACCTGTCTCCTCATATCCCCTACCTGTCTCCTCATCTCCCCTATCTGTTTCCTTATCTCCCCTATCTGTCTCTTCATCTCCCCTATCTGTCTCCTTATCTCCCCTATCTGTCTCTTCATCTCCCCTATCTGTCTCTTCATATCCCCTACCTGTCTCCTCATCTCCCCTATCTGTCTCTTCATCTCCCCTATCTGTTTCCTTATCTCCCCTATCTGTCTCTTCATCTCCCCTATCTGTCTCTTCATCTCCCCTATCTGTTTCCTTATCTCCCCTATCTGTCTCTTCATCTCCCCTATCTGTCTCTTCATCTCCCCTACCTGTCTCCTCATCTCCCCTATCTGTCTCTTCATCTCCCCTATCTGTTTCCTTATCTCCCCTATCTGTCTCTTCATCTCCCCTATCTGTCTCTTCATCTCCCCTACCTGTCTCCTCATCTCCCCTATCTGTTTCCTTATCTCCCCTATCTGTCTCTTCATCTCCCCTATCTGTCTCTTCATCTCCCCTATCTGTCTCTTCATCTCCCTTATCTGTCTCTTCATCTCCCCTATCTGTCTCTTCATCTCCCCTATCTGTCTTTTCATCTCCCCTCTGTCTCCTCATCTCCCCTACCGGTCTCTTTATGTCTCCTCTCTATCTATTTGTCTCTCTTTTATCTATCGGCCTTACCTTGTCTCCTAACCTCTCCCTGAATCCCTGACCCTTTGTATTCCTTTATCTGCTTATCAACTTGCATTTCTAATATGAATAGCTGCAATCGCTGCACCCTACTTTCCACATTCTCAAAATTTTCTGTAGTAAATCTCCCTAGAATTCTGCTCCATCAAACACTTAGCCAAGCCGCATCACTATCTCCTGTCTACGTTTTTGCAATAACACACAAATGAGCACTAATTAGCAACAAGGCGACAAGGCTCAAACGAAGCTCACCCTCGGTGCAGTCCAGCAGCTCCCGCTCGAGCCGCTCCAAATCCGAGAAGCGGGTGGCGCCGTCGGCGTCGGCGAATAGCAGGCGTTGGCCGCGTGCAGCCAGCATACCGCGACGGACGGCGCCGCCCTTGCCAAGATTGCGCGCCAATTTTAGAAGGCGCAAACGGTCCGAACTGTAGCGCCGGCTGTAGTCAAGGGCAACCCGGTCCGTGGCGTCGTCGCTGCCATCGTCCACCACTATCACCTGCGGGTGCGAGACGGGCTGCTGTGATTCCGGCCTGTCTGTGTGTCTGTCTGTCTGTCTGTCTGTCTGTGTCTATCTGTCTGTCTGACTGTCTGTCTGTCTGACTGTCTGTCTGTCTGTCTGTCTGTCTGTCTGTCTGTCTGTGTCTGTCTGACTGTCTGTCTGTCTGTCTGTCTGTCTGTCTGTGTGTCTGTCTGTCTGTGCCTGTCTGTCTGTCTGTCTGTCTGTCTGTGTCTGTCTGTCTGACTGTCTGTCTGTCTGTCTGTCTGTCTGTCTGTCTGTCTGTCTGTCTGTGTCTGTCTGTCTGTCTGTCTGTCTGTCTGTCTGTCTGTGTCTGTCTGTCTGTCTGTCTGTCTGTCTGCCTGTCTGCCTGTCTGTCTGTGTCTGTCTGTTTGCCTGCCTGCCTGTCTGTCTGTCTGTCTGTCTGTCTGTCTGACTGCCTGTCTATCTATCTATCTATCTATCTATCTATCTATCTATCTGTCTGTCTATCTATCTATCTATCTATCTATCTATCTATCTATCTATCTATCTATCTATCTATCTATCTATCTATCTATCTATCTATCTATCTATCTATCTATGTATGTATGTATCTATCTATCTATCTATCTATCTATCTATCTATCTATCTATCTATCTATCTATCTATCTATCTATCTATCTATCTATCTATCTATCTATCTATCTATAGACACTGACCTCGTAGGAGAAGCCGGGATCCCGAGCCCTCCTAGCCTCCAGATAGGGCAGCGCTTCGTCAAGCATTTTGCCCAGCCGCTTCTCCTCCCTATAGGCGGGCACCACAACAGTGAGGGTGACAGTGGGCTTGTCTTTAATCGAAGGAAATTTCTCGTTAGAGTCGGTCTTGGCGTTGTAGAAATAGCGCTCGCTGTCGGCCGACACGTCCAGGTCGGGATAGGGCTTGGTGATGATGTACACAACTATTAGCAGGCCGAATAGTAAGAAAATTACGGCGGAAATGAAAGCGATCAACAGCAGCAGACTGGTCTCCATGCCCATCTCTTAGTCAAATATTTAATAAATGAAACTTACAACCGCGCTTCAAGTATTTATTTGAGTAAAGCTGAAAAGATCGGATGCTATTATATTTACATCTATTACGTAACTACAGCAAACAGATGCCAGTATTACATAATTATCAAGTCAATCAAGGCTAATTAGCTACTAAAGCTCAATTTGCGCACAGTTACTTTAAAGCTAGTAACAGCTGCTTCAGAAACCCTATAAATGAACTTTTTTAATTAAATAAGTAGCACTAAGCATTCATTACTAAAACATTATTTATTATGTATTATTGGGTTGTTAGGAAAGTTATGTCCTTATTGTACTTTCGTGATTCAAAGTATTGTGATTCTTTAGAAAGCCGTCATTCTGTTATTCTGTCAAACTGTCATTCTAAATAAGCTTTTTGCCTTTTCAGCGAGCGCCAACGCACTGCATTCGGCAAAGAAGCTGTCTCTTTGACCGTACAGTCCGTCGTTGGTTTGATCACTTTCGAAGCGGAGACTTACAGCCTCACCGATAAAACACGGTCTGGACGCCCATCCGAGATTGACTCGGAAATTTCTGCGGAAATTTGTACAGGCCAAATCCTTATGAAACAGCACGAGAGTTTAGCAGCCACTCTTGGTTGCTCCCATGTGCAAGTGACTGAACACCTGGCTCCCATGTGCAAGTCACTGAACACCTGGCTCCCATGTGCAAGTCACTGAACACCTGGCTCCCATGTGCAAGTCACTGAACACCTGGCTCCCATGTGCAAGTCACTGAACACCTGGCTCCCATGGGCAAGTCACTGAACACCTGGCTGCCATGTGCAAGTCACTGAACACCTGGCTCCCATGTGCAAGTCACTGAACACCTGGCTCCCATGGGCAAGTCACTGAACACCTGGCTGCCATGTGCAAGTCACTGAACACCTGGCTGCCATGTGCAAGTCACTGAACACCTGGCTCCCATGTGCAAGTCACTGAACACCTGGCTCCCATGTGCAAGTCACTGAACACCTGGCTCCCATGTGCAAGTCACTGAACACCTGGCTCCCATGTGCAAGTCACTGAACACCTGGCTCCCATGTGCAAGTCACTGAACACCTGGCTGCCATGTGCAAGTCACTGAACACCTGGCTCCCATGTGCAAGTCACTGAACACCTGGCTCCCATGTGCAAGTCACTGAACACCTGGCTCCCATGTGCAAGTCACTGAACACATGGCTGCCATGGGCAAGAAGAGCAAGCTTGGACAGTGGGCCCCCCATGACCTGACCGAGCGTGACCGGCAAAGCAGTGCAGACATATGCACTTCGCTGCCCTCCTACAGGAGAACAACGGGCTGGCTGGCTTCCATCTCACTGGTGATGAAGATTGAGTGATGCATGCCAACATACACAGCCAGAGCCGAAAACAAACTCTCCACTGCACCCCCCAGGAAGGTGATGCTCTGCTGTTGGTAGGACAGTGAAAGAGTTGTCTACTTCAAGCTGCTGCCTCCGCATACAACGTCCAGGGTGTCAATATGTTCCCTTCCTCCATGATAATGCTCGGCCACATACAGCTAATTTGACTTAACAAAAGCTGCTGGCTCTTGGCTGGGAAGTGCTGTCATACCCACCATACATTTTAAGCATAGCGCATTCATCTTAAGGAGAAATCTTTTAAGGTGGAAGCAGATGCCAAGGCTTGCATTACCAACTTTTTTACTTTGCAGCCTGCTGACTTACAGCTTCATGGCATCTAAAACCTACAAGCATGTTGGCACAAAGTTGTTGACTTTAATAGCAACTAACATTGAGTAACATTTTTGAATTCTCTAACAACTTAAACTCACCAATATCTTAAAAAATGGGTAAAACTTTCCTAATAATTCTAAAACAATATGATTAGATTAAAAAATATGCTATTTCAACAAGAAATGCCAGATTTTGGCTTTGACTATTTTGCTTTGCAATTCAATGGTCATATGCTTTGAATTTCAATAGTACGAGGGGTGATCAAAAAGTTCTGCAAGTGAAGTTAATAATGTGACTCGAAGAAATTTTGTGCACATAATCAGCATTACATTCCCTCAAGCTATCTCTTATGAGCTTCTATGCACCGCTTCTGTCGCTTTTGACATATCTGGAAGTAGCTAAGATAATTGATTGCAAGCAGTGTCTGCAACTCTGATTTGAGCACCTATCTCAGTTCTTGAGCGCTCTAAAAAAGGTCTTCCATGAGTAGCAGCTTTCAGTTTTGAGAATACAGTGGAGTCATATGGGTCAATGTAAGCCAGTAAGGTGGATGTAGAACCAGCTGAACCCTTTTTTCCTCCATAAGTAATCCGGTCTTCCTCGCTGTGTGAGGAGCAGCATTCAACGCAACTGTTGTTGCCGCACTGGTTTTATTCCCTTTCATGCCTCCCCTACGAAAGCATTGGCAAGAAACTTCACTTAAGCATTTAGCAGTCCCCAGTAACTTGCTGAGGAAGATTTTCCACTGCCAAATATCCCTGAAAGTTGAAGTGAGAATTATTGTGAATGGATGTCTCGGTCATGGATGTCAAGGTTTGGTCAGACATTCACTTGCCAATAAAACTTGACTGTGCATCAACCCAATGACACATGAGCCTGGCGATGGTATGAAATGATGAGGCAGAATTCATAGAAACAGTGGTAAAATCCATGTGCATGTCAGAAGATCTGTTGCCATGCTGCATGGGTAAAATATTATGAAGCAAAAGCTGATTTTCACAGTTTAACGCACAAGTGAAAAACTGCTTAAAGGTAAACTGTCAACCAAGTTGGAATGGATTGATGAAATGACTTGAAAATTGAGAGTTATATAAAATACAATTTTTTCTTATATTGTGTCAATTTTAAGTGTGATCAGTCCAGTAATCTTGACACAAGGTCAAAAGGTTGCAGAGTCTCAATATATGGAGCTTTTATTGACTTCAATAATTAAAAATTTGTTTTTTTCAAGACCAAATTAATTAACTTTTTTAATTATTAAATTATTTGCAAAATTTTTTATTTTTATTTATTTAAATACACACATTTATATATACATGACAAAATGCCTAGATAACCATGGGTTTTTTATCAAGAAAATGAATCTTCTGATATAGTACTAGTAGTATAAAAATACTAATATATCAATGAATAGTTATACTAGCATAAAAATTAACTTGCTATTAATTAAATTATTATTGTTACTTAATTTTGCTCTTTTTACCATTTGAAAAACCATTGGTTGTTTTCAGCCTGGCATTAAAATAGAATTGGTTCTAGATAGTTATTTTTGTGATGATGTTTCTAATAAAATCTAATTTTGAATGTGTGCCTATTTTGTTTTACCAATTTGTTGCTTGAAAATATTATGAAATGATTTATTTGTTATAAACGCATGTTGCTTAAAAATATTTTGGAACAACATACCACTATAAATAGAAGCAAATTTTGCGGAGAAAAACCAACCTGCCAACATGGCCTTTAAATTGGCAAAAATATTCAAAGTGTTTTCCTTAGATTGTTGCCTTAAAAGACTTAGTTATTTTGCTACATTCAGAGACAAATTCTGCGACCAATTCAGAGAGTAGCTGCTACTGAGAGTAGCAAGATATATCGTACTGAGACTATTGTGGAGAATTATTCTGAGAATATTTCTGAGAGGTATATGCAAACAAAATAGCTACTAAGACCTATACTGAGAGATAAGTTATACATAGAAACCATGACCCTCTGATCTGGGGAATGCCCTGAAATAACATAGACTGCTTGGGAAAAAGAGATAAATACGCAACTGCATGCATTAGAATTAGTCATGCTACCAGTACTGATTTAACTATGTAATAAGAAGCCCAGTGAGATAGTAAGAGTTGTATTAAAGAGCTCAGTAACAACATTGGTGTCAGCAGTAGAATAAAGAGCCCTACAACATTTTGAAGTAAAAAAGTTCCAGTTCAAAGTTAGGATACTATTAGACTATATTTAATTAAAATGGTATCATTTAATAATTAAAATTAATTGGTGAGGTCTAATGTAACAATAAATACATTATTATTATTATTAATATATTTATTATACTTAAATACATTATTAAATACAAGAAAGTAATAAATTTATCCATTCATAGCTAACAAAATACAAAAAAAGAAAATTTTATTGATTAAAGAATTGGTTTTCAATCAATTAAGTGTTTATAGCTATAGTTTTTAATTTGAAAAATACTATTTATATAATTTAAAAGTGACCACAAAACCCATATTATTATTTAGAGGGACTGTTATGAATATTATTGTTCTAGACCAAGTAATACTAATACTAGCTACTAGTAGTATGCTACTATTTTTCTACATAGCTAGTAATTAGAAGGTATTATATCTCATAATAATTTGTACTAATTCTAATCTAAATATGATTAAAACACTATTAGGTAAAGCTTGGTTATGATAAAGCATGGTTATTTCATTTTTTCTGCATAAAAGCATTGGCTACGGTACAGGTGATGGTAATGGCCAAAGATGATGCCTATAACTATATCTGGCTTCATGTGCCTAATTTATGTCAGTTGGCCAACTCGGAAGCAAGCAATCAATAATGCTATTAATGCATTATTTTAACGTAATCATTCACTTTGTTTCCTTTTAAAGTTTAAGTTACGATACGAGTACGCTCCGATTTGTGGAAACTGACGTCATTTTATATCATCATTTTTTTGACTCGATGACGTGTATAGTTCTTAGAAATTGCATTTAAATTTTTCCACAAAAGAATCGTTTTCGTCGTCGTTCTTCGCTTGACAAGACGCATTTTTGCAACAAGCTGTCCCAGCAAATTGCTTTTGCTATTTATACATTGAAGTATGCCTTTTTATCGTTAAAATGCGACTAAAAATAGCACGATTCGCCTTATAAACGATGCTACTGGCGCCAAATACTATTTGGATCATTCAATCCAATGCAAAAGGTAGCAAGATGCTACTCAGAGTAGATATGTAAGAAGTATATACTATTACAATTTATATACGTCGCGTCAGCGAGGCCATTTAAAAATCTATTTGTATCGTAACTGACCATGTTAATTTATAGCATTATCATTTGCATCGGAATAAAGGAAAAACTGAACGTTAAGCTATGCAATCAGATTTGCGAATGTACATATATGGTATTTCATTAATTCTTTCCTGATAATTCCTCACAAATTTAGCAATTTTGCTAAGAATTTATTTAATCCCCATATTTTAAATGGCTAAATTGCACAGCATTAAATAATGAGCGCATAATTTGTTGTATGAACTCACATGCCGATCACGCCGGCGTGCCAGATTATTCATAATGTACATTTGCATGTATTAATTATTTTAGCGTTTAAAATGTTACTGCCGCGCATACACGAGTCCGAAAGCAAGTATACACGATTATCTCTTACGAGCTATGTGAGCCACGATAAGCAGCAGCGACAAGAGACGCTCAATCAGTGGCGTGGCTGCAAAGGGGTCTCTACCGAGAGATTAGGCTACAGTATGAAAGCTTATATTTCACAGCATTCATACTTAAAATATTAGCGAACGTTAGAGTGAGGTCTAAAGCACACACACTGAATGACTACATTAATTCTTGTTTTCTCCAGAGCTGATAGGAATGGATAACTACATGAATGTCTGCGCCACACACAGAATACCAGTAAAAGCAGTAAAAGAAACTATTAGCAGCGGCAGCAAAATTTATAATATAGTTTTGTTCGGCTACAAATGCAGCCGTGCTGTCCCGTGAGTGGCGTGTGCTAAAGAAAAAGCCCCCAGATACTCACATGCCTATACATGCCCAGCGTACCAACTCTCTCACCCAACCCCCGCTGTCACAAATGCGCACTTGACGCAGGCCTATATATTAAAGAGGCTTACGATTGCAGTTAGCAGTTAGACCGATAGGGTTCGAGAGGTTTTGCGTTCAACTATTTTTTTCGGTCTCGCCAACGCCGCCAACCCCAGTTTTACGTTCTTAAGCGCAACTTTTTACGCATGCACGACACATACAGTCGGACCGCTGCTCTCCGCTCCCCCCCCCCTGACGATTCGCTCTTCCGTCTCCCCTTCGCCGTTGTGCCTCCCCTGCGCCGCCCCCTCACCCGCGGCTGATTACGCCAGAGCGGCTTTCGTAACAAATTTATAAGATAGACTCGGACTCAAAGTCTAATTAGATTGATATTATAAAACATTGGACTATACGCTAAAGACAGGCTTAGCCTGAATTCCTTTTATACATATCAGCGCTTCTGCATTGCTGCTTCCGTTCCAATACGGGCTGACTGTCCAGACGGCCGTAGCGGAGCCGTCACTAACGGGCACCCTTTAGTTTGTACATAGTTTAAACTGAACAACACTGGGCGACAGACCAGTTGCCGGTTCCGCCGCGGCGGCAGCCGCATCCTCAACGGCTGACGATGCTGACGCTAAAGTCTCTGAGCGGACAGCCGCAGGAGCTTCAACTGGGCAGCATTCCGCTGCAACACTACCAGCTGATGCTTTGATGCAGCCGCAACAATGGAGACTGACAACAGCTGAATGGCGAAGAGCTGCGGTCATAGCAACCGCAGGCAGTGGTGCCACGGGTAAGTTTGCAAATTAACGCGTTCAGTGATAAGAAATCGGTGAGAAAACCATCGTAAAAGCTTCCTTTGCATTAATTCTTTGTGCAGAATCTTCACAGCAATCTACAGGTTCGCTTCCACCCTAAAAGCATCAGCACTAATTAGGGCAGTTAATTTTACAAACTTACTGACGCCGCCTCTCAAATTAAGTATTTTAAGTCTCAAACTTAGTTCTTTCTTTCTCTGTTAGTTAAAAAAAGTTCGGGCGCAGTTATTTTTCTCGTATCGCGCGCGCTCGCTCGCTGCGCAGTTATAATTTTGTATCGAAAGGCAGGAGTGACCGGCAGTTGTATAGTAAATGGCATTGGATACAGCCGCAGAGAAATGAAGTCTCGGCCGCTGTAGCTTTCACTTATTTCATGTGAATATCCCACTCATATTTGCTTCAGAAGCATTTTGCAGCGAATTCAGAGGCCATTTCGCATTTTCAAACCAACCAGCAATGCAAGCCGGCATGCATAATTCAGTTTTAAATCTGCCCCTTCCCGTGTCCCCCTCGAGGAGCTACCGGCTCAAACTAACCCCCTACGCCGAACTTCGCATATATTAATGCTCTGGTCAACTGCGCTGCCTCCAAGTCCACTCCAGAATAAATAGCTAATAATATATAAGAATGTATTATAAATATTCAAAATAATATTTCTACCTACAAACAGTCTCACTTATTGCTGAACTGCAGTGTAAGTGCGTACTTCAAGTAGATCGAGTTATAGTTTGCTCATTCAATGCAATCTTTGCTAATTTAAATAGCTTTCCCGACTTTGCTTTAGGACTTTAATTTAGATTCTTCTCGTCAAACTTATCATCTTGATTTCATACCGATAATTGCTCGTTTCATTTTTTTATTGTTTACTTTCTACACATCACTGACAAACATTTTTTAAACATATCTTTTGCTTATTTTCTTTCAGTTTTAATGCAATAATTAACTATCGCCACTGCAGCCACACATTCGATCAAAATAATCTTGAATTTCCACAGTTCCCAAAAGTTATGTTGATCTTAGACAAACAACAGAAACAAAGTAGCACAGCGTGTGGTGTGTTTGTGTGTTGTAGATGTGTAGCAAAACAATGCCTCGTTGCTCATGGGGCCCATTTTAGTTTTGCAACAAGCATTTGGTTGCAGGGAGTGGCTGCCTGGCACGCAAACTTTCTTCTATCCAATTTACCCAGAATCAGATGTAGAGATACGAAATGTCAGCTTACAGAACTGTATCCATGTCGCAACAGGCTCTCGCAAAAAAACCACCAAATCAAAATGGCAGTGAAACCAGTCAGCAATTGCTAAAATGTTTAGTTGTTCTTATTCCTACAATTGAAGAAATGTTAATTATACTAAAATATGTTGTTCTCATTCTAATGGGGAAACGCGGTTGCGGTTCCGCTCAGGGTTGGGAGCCAAAAGTCGTTAAAATCTAGAGTTTCAGTGGGAAACAAGCGGCAAGGGACCGACCACCTGCTTGGAACTCAAGCTTCAGATTGAGGTCTAAATTGGTTGAGTCCGTCCAACTCCATCCTTAAACTGACGCGGACTCGTGAAGAAAAAATGATGCGGGGGGGGGGTTTTGAGCCAACATCAAAGCTTGTAAAAATGGTGCCGATCCTCAATCTACAATTGATCGCTTCGTTCACAGCGCAATTTTCATGGCTATTCTCTTGATTTGATTGAATCGATACAGTTTGGCGCCATTTTCAACATCGGTGTTAATTTAAGTGGGTTGAGCAATAGAAAATGTTTTTTTTCGCGAATATTAGGTTACCCGCAGATGAAGTGACGCTCATCCAGCTGAGGGAGAAAAAAATTTTTGGTTGGCATCCGAAGGGGATCATCGTGTCGGCTACGGGGCCAGACAGTAAATCTGTCAATGAATTTTTGTATCGCTGCGGGACTGTTCCCATCCTATTGTTCGCTCCGCGGCACCACCATTGAGGCTGCGGCTCGGCATGAATTTGGCACTCCAGCGGGTTGCCTAATTGCCTGTCTCCAACGCCGCTCTACCCATAAAAAAATAGTCCCGTTCCCCCTGCAACTGTATCGACATTGTATTTTTTAAACAGATGGGAATCTGCTTAGCTGATCCAGCTATTCTGGGATCTGAAAAAAAAGAAATTAGCGGGATAATTATCCCCTTCGATCGAACAACGCCGATTTTTTCTGTTTGGATATTCGGTTAACGCATGACCTGCGACCAAGTGGGTGGCAACAAACCCCCCCCCCCGGCTTCATCAACGGTGAAGCACGCTCTTCTTTTGTGAAGTAGCTTTTCTGTTGTATCTATATCAACCATTGCTGCTCACCCAAGAAGATAATCTGTGTGGGTTTTTTCCTGCTGGTTGCGTCAGCAACTATTCGAATGAGCTGGAGCTATCGAGTAGTGTTTAGGAGTGAGTGGGATTTTGGCTGTTTCAGTGAGTGGGATCTGAGCTGTCTTAGAAAGTGGGATCTGAGCTGATTTAGAAAGTGGGATATGGGCTCCTTCAGTGAGTGGGATTTGAGATTATTTAGAAAGTGGGATCTGGGCTTTTTCACTGAGTGGGATCTCTTAGTTAGCTGCTAAAGTCAGCAGGATTTTTTTACTGAATTCAAGCGGCGAATCCTTCTATTCAGTCCAGACGGCTCGAGTCCCGCAGCAATTAGCAGGTGCGAACGCGCGCAGTCCCCTCATACCTGAGCTGATATAGGGTATGCGCGCAGGAAACAGGTGACATTGTGTACAAAGTGTCCCGCCCGCTGTAGAAATAACAACTTTCCCCCCCCCCGGCTTGACTTCGCCAGCAGCATATCCCATATTTTCTCTTAAATTTTCCGTTGAAAAAATGGCGAAATGGCAAGTGTTGCCGAATTGTCAAATCCTCCCGCATCCTCCTGGGCCTTGTGAAAACACCGTTGCATACACAGGCTAGTGCTACAATCAGTTTCAGCTCTGTTTTTTTCGTATGTAGACGTGAGGGTGGAAGCGGGGGTTCGCCCTTCGCCCTCCTCCTGAGATGCAACTGGTAAGAGAGACACAGAGGCTGAGAGGGAGATGAAAATGGAGAATCGGTCAGCTGCCAGCGAATACTCCTTACTCTGCCGCATGTGTTATTTTTTCTAGTCCAAAGCGTTCCACTAGGAAAAGAATTTGCATAGGCATTGGTGAAACAATAATAAAAACTAATGCAGGAGTAGACCTTCTATTCAAGAAAAACGTGTGCCTTTCGGTGGATTTGCTTCGGCCACAGATTCAAGATTTCCATCGAAGTTCTAGAGGACTTTCTGCAGCTTTCAATAGCCACCCACTCCCGTATGAATTGGACATTTTTGTGCCTCAGAAATCACAGAGAAATGTCAAGATCTGTCTGAATTTATGTGTCACATTTTTGCGAAGCTGACGTATTGAAATAAAGCTAAGATTTAATGTAGACTGTTGGTGCGATCTAGGAGTGACCATAGACTGATAGTGTGATCTAGGAGTGACCATAGACTGATAATGTGATCTAGGAATGACTATAGACTGATAATGTGATCCAGGAGCGACCCTAGACTGATAGTGTGATCCAGGAGTGACCCTAGACTGATAGTGTGATCCAGGAGTGACCCTAGACTGATAATGTGATCCAGGAGTGACCCTAGACTGATAGTGTGATCCAGGAGTGACCCTAGACTGATAGTGTGATCCAGGAGTGACCCTAGACTGATAGTGTGATCCAGGAGTGACCCTAGACTGATAGTGTGATCCAGGAGTGACCCTAGACTGATAGTGTGATCCAGGAGTGACCCTAGACTGATAGTGTGATCCAGGAGTGACCCTAGACTGATAATGTGATCCAGGAGCGACCCTAGACTGATAATGTGATCCAGGAGCGACCCTAGACTGATAGTGTGATCCAGGAGCGACCCTAGACTGATAATGTGATCCAGGAGCGACCCTAGACTGATAGTGTGATCCAGGAGTGACCCTAGACTGATAGTGTGATCCAGGAGTGACCCTAGACTGATAGTGTGATCCAGGAGTGACCCTAGACTGATAGTGTGATCCAGGAGCGACCCTAGACTGATAGTGTGATCCAGGAGTGACCCTAGACTGATAATGTGATCCATGAGTGACCATAGGCTGATAGTGTGATCCAGGAGCGACCCTAGACTGATAATGTGATCCAGGAGCGACCCTAGACTGATAGTGTGATCCAGGAGTGACCCTAGACTGATAGTGTGATCCAGGAGTGACCCTAGACTGATAGTGTGATCCAGGAGTGACCCTAGACTGATAGTGTGATCCAGGAGTGACCCTAGACTGATAATGTGATCCAGGAGCGACCCTAGACTGATAATGTGATCCAGGAGTGACCATAGGCTGATAGTGTGATCCAGGAGCGACCCTAGACTGATAATGTGATCCAGGAGCGACCCTAGACTGATAGTGTGATCCAGGAGCGACCCTAGACTGATAATGTGATCCAGGAGCGACCCTAGACTGATAGTGTGATCCAGGAGTGACCCTAGGCTGATAGTGTGATCCAGGAGCGACCCTAGACTGATAGTGTGATCCAGGAGTGACCCTAGACTGATAATGTGATCCATGAGTGACCATAGGCTGATAGTGTGATCCAGGAGTGACCCTAGACTGATAGTGTGATCCAGGAGTGACCATAGGCTGATAATGTGATCCAGGAGTGACCATAGGCTGATAATGTGATCCAGGAGTGACCATAGGCTGATAATGTGATCCAGGAGTGACCATAGGCTGATAATGTGATCCAGGAGTGACCATAGGCTGATAATGTGATCCATGAGTGACCATAGGCTGATAATGTGATCTAGGAGTGACCCTAGACTGATAGTGTGATCCTGTAGAAAAACTGTAGAAACTAGCTAATGCAACAGCTCGAAGCCGGAAGCGGAGTCTTTGGGATCAGAGGGCAGAGGGAACGGTGAAGGGGGGAGGGGGTGCGGGACCGCTGGGCCGGAAAGGCGAGACGGCCAATCTTGTGACCGAATCGGGTGGGTGGATCAACTGGACATTTGGGGATTAAAATCCCCCAGACCGACTGTGGTCCCAAGCGCCTTAATCTCTATCTGTCTCCACCCCTCTCAAGCCTTCATCCAGCTCGTCTTTCTGCGCGGCAAAATTGGCAGAGCAAAGCAGATGCAAATCAAAGTACTAAAGTTGCAATTTAGTTAGTGGTGGTGGCGAGGGATTGTGCTTCAGAAAAATTTGATCCCCCTAGGTGGACAAACTCTCATCAGGTTGTGGATCTCCGGGATAATCTTGTGACGAGGAAATTGGATGACCCTTGAGCCCGTTGGGAGAGAAGAAGACAAGAAATTGTTGGAAAACGAAAGGCGAGAGAGCTGAGTAGCCAGTCTGCCTCCACACCGGTTACCCCCACCCCAGTTTGCCTGGTTGGACAGCGGTCCAAGGGGTGCTGAGCCAGTCAGGCAATTGCCATGACGCCATGGAGTCTCATGGGTAGTAAAGGCATCTGGTAAATCGGCTTGGAAACTAGTTTTTCTCGCTCTATAATGGCGCCGTTCTGTCAGTCATTGATGGCGCCGTTCTGTCAGTCATTGATGGCGCCTATCTGTTAGTCATTGATGACGCCGTTCTGTCAGTCATTGATGGCGCCGTTCTGTCAGTCATTGATTGATGGCGCCGTTCTGTCAGTCATTGATTGATGGCGCCGTTCTGTCAGTCATTGATGGCGCCGTTCTGTCAGTCATTGATTGATGGCGCCGTTCTGTCAGTCATTGATTGATGGCGCCATTCTGTCAGTCATTGATGGCGCAGTTCTGTCAGTCATTGATGGCGCCGTTCTGTCAGTCATTGATGGCGCCGTTCTGTCAGTCATTGATTGATGGCGCCGTTCTGTCAGTCATTAATGGCGCTGTTCTGTCAATCATTAATAGAATTGCTACAACTAAGAAAGTGAATAGTTCCAGCAGCTCCTTTCCAGATGCCATAGCAGGCCTTAGCAATCCATGCACCCTAGCAGTCATCATCAGCGCCTAACCTCCCTCTTTCCCGCTCTATTCCCAGGAAATGCGGGAAAGGGATTACTCGCCATAGGAGCAATCTTGTCCCGCCCCGCCATGTGTGTGTGTGTGTGTGTGTGTGTGTGTGTGTGCGTGTGAGCGGGCGTCCAAGTCGAAGACTCATTAGAGAGGTCGCTGGAGAAACAGGGTGAAGAGTTGGAGTGAATTTACTTCATCGGCAAGCTGCCAGCAGGCATTAATGACTTTGAATGCACAACTCGTCTGACTTCTCAACGACGACAATTTTGATTGGGTCAATTGAATTACCCCCCATCCCAACCTCCTCAAAATCAAACTAGCCAAACAGGCCCCTGACTTGTCTATTCCCTAATGCTGTTTGGCTTGGCCGGCCCTTCAAGTTGGAGTATCAGCGCGTTTTTCATATTCAATTTTTGTAGGAGTTTAAGGCTGAATAAAAATTTTGCGTTTTTATGTGTAGAAAATGCTCCTACAGACAAAAAATATCCCATGTTTTTAAACTATCATTAAAACAAATCTAAGGTTGTCTGAAATTTCGTTGCAGAGGTTTGAATAAATTTGTCGTTTGCCAGAGTGATTTTCATTACGGTTTAATTCCGATTGGTTTGAGTTTATAAAATCGTGCCACTCGATAAGATTTTACAAGTCTGCTTCTATATAGGCTACAATCCTTGTGGACCCATGCGGAATGAGGAAAAAAAGAAGTTTTTTATCGAGAGAGAAAAAGGCGAGAAAGTAAGATGGTCGAATGTTAGCAAAGAATTGTGTGTTTTTTACCTCGCGCATCGTACCCACCTGGTCGATAACGTGTGAATTGGTGAGAGTGGGGGCGCACGTTGCTTAAGTCTCACCTGAGAGCTCAGGTAGAGAGAGAGAGAGAACGGAACCGAGCTCAACTAGGAAATAGATTTTTGCTGTGTCGTGTGTGAAATCAGGGGGGGCTCGAAATTGGAGCACCGGCCGGCTCTGTGGGCGCAGGCGATTCCGTGACAGCTGGCCACGGCCAAGTGGCTGCGGAGTGGGGGCTGTGGGGGGAGGGGATCCAGGCCTGATAATCGGTTGCTCGAGAGCGGGGACCATATAGGTGAGGGGCAAATCTAATCAGTCGCTTATCGACTGTCTTTATTACTCTTCCCACCTATCCCACTCGAAGCTGCGCGAGGGTCGGGGTGGTAGAGAGTGGCGAGAGGGGATGTCTCTCTCACACACACCGATTTCCCTCTCGGCCGGCAGTCAAGTGACTGGCCTGCTACCAACGAGAGAGAGAGAAATGGCCGCGAGGGAGCAGATTGACGGGCAGGGGCAGCCAAATGGATTAAAACATCACGCAAATGGGGGCCCGTCAGGCTGCCACTCTCACTTTCTTGTGCTCTTGGCCTCTTATGTCTTCGGTCTCTACTGCTCAGCGTGCGGCCGCTTCGAATTCCAATAATAAAATAATCCACGATTGCGTGACGCTTGCTAAGCGAGCGCGTATCAAATGGGAAAGCGGCCTGCACTTGCTTGACACTATATAAAAGCGAAAGTTGTTGCTGCTTCTGTTTTCATTGTCGTTGCTTTTCTTACAGGCTTATCGACTTACCCCTGTTTGGTCAACCACCCCCTCCACCTAATTTCTCTTTCATCCTGTTGATTTGCACGGAATTCAACAACAGAAGCTGGAAACAGGGCAATTCAATTCCAGGGCTTGCCTCGGGCATTATTTTAGCATTCATACAGCAAGCAGCGTGGGATGCTGAAGACGTGCGTGTCTCTCGTGTGCCAGCTGTGATTAGACGGACAGGAAAACAGAGAGGTGAAACTGACCAATGCGCATTACAATAGCCTAATATAATAGCCTGGTGTAGAAGCGAAAGCTGAGAGCGGCCGCGCTTTGCTTTGAGCTCTCGGGACAAAAAAAGCAAAAAACGGGGGGAGTCTTCTTTTCTTGAGCTGAGAGGTTGAGTCGGTCCCCTTGTCGCTCTCGTTGCTCTCTCTCTGATCAATTGCTTGAGGGGGTGGGTGGCCGGCATAGTTTAGGCGTAGAAGAAGGCGGAGCAGCGTGTGAGAGGTTTATTAATCAAGGATGTGTTTTTTTCAAGCAATGCATGAAACCAAATCCTGCCTGTTGTTAGTGGCAATTAGAGTTGCAATTCTCCCGGGATCCCAACCTAGAGTTTCGATCAGCTTTTGTTAATTCCCACGCGCACACACACACTGGCGCGCACAAGCGGACACGTGGAGTTGAGCATTGTTTGGAAAACACAACTCCAGGTTGCGGGGTCCCTGCTAAATCCGCTACACACGCGGGCAACAATTGATGGGCAGCCGGCCGCCCACCGGGGAGGAGGAGCACTTGGGCCACTCATTAGAGCTCAGATTGGATTTCAATAATTCGTACCCTCCAGCTGAGTCGGAAGTTATCCCTAATGAGAATGATTTTGGGATTTGGTATTACGAGGAAAGGGTGACCCCGAGGTGGTAAGCTAAGCTGGTGGCTCAATGCGCTTAACGCTAAACTGTTCAACATCAAGAGAGGCAGAATCATCTGACACACTGGAATCATCTGACACCCCGAAATCATCTTACACACCGGAATCATCTGACACACCGGAATCATCTGACACACCGGAATCATCTGACACACCGGAATCATCTGACACACCGGAATCATCTGACACACCGGAATCATCTGACACACCGGAATCATCTGACACACCGGAATCATCTGACACACCGGAATCATCTGACACACCGGAATCATCTGACACACCGGAATCATCTGACACACCGGAGTCATCTGACACACCATATTTTGCAAGCACACAAGCGGCTCAGTAATGGATAGAAGAAAAAGACCCGATCCGTAAATGAGTCCCTATCAAAGACAACGCGGATTAATAACGATAATCCTAATCCTTCTATATTAGCTGGCTGAAGCACCGGTTTTTATTTCCTTTGGAGGCAAATCTGTTGTAGCCCCTTTGTCACACTGAAGGTATCCAATCTATCGAAATATATTTTCTAATATTTTGGCACCTCAGACGCTGACTTTGCGGCAGATTTTGCTGATGGCTGAATATGGATCCGGCTTAACCAGCACGCGACTCGCTCCGCTATAAGCCGCCTCCCGTGATTGAGCTGTCCGTCATTAAGGCCACGCGGTTGCTTTTTTCTACATAGCGAAGGCCTTGGTCACGCCAACATATTTTATACTTCTATCTTTCTCCGATGTCTACTTATCTGTGGGCATCTCTCTCTGCTGTATACTTCTCTCTCTCCGATGTCTACTCATCTGTGTGCATCTCTGTCTGCGGTATACTTCTCTCTCTCCGATGTCTACTCGTCTGTGTGCATCTCTATCTACTGTATACTTCTCTCTCTCCGATGTCTACTCGTCTGTGTGCATCTCTATCTACTGTATACTTCTCTCTCTCCGATGTCTTCTCATCTGTGTGCATCTCTATCTACTGTATACTTCTCTCTCTCCGATGTCTACTCATCTGTGTGCATCTCTGTCTGCGGTATACTTCTCTCTCTCCGATGTCTACTCGTCTGTGTGCATCTCTATCTACTGTATACTTCTCTCTCTCCGATGTCTACTCGTCTGTGTGCATCTCTATCTACTGTATACTTCTCTCTCTCCGATGTCTTCTCATCTGTGTGCATCTCTATCTACTGTATACTTCTCTCTCTCCGATGTCTACTCGTCTGTGTGCATCTCTATCTACTGTATACGTCTCTCTCTCCGATGTCTACTCGTCTGTGTGCATCTCTATCTACTGTATACTTCTCTCTCTCCGATGTCTTCTCATCTGTGTGCATCTCTATCTACTGTATACTTCTCTCTCTCCGATGTCTACTCGTCTGTGTGCATCTCTATCTACTGTATACTTCTCTCTCTCCGATGTCTACTCGTCTGTGTGAGTCTCTCTACTGTATACTTCTCACTCTCTGATGTCTACTCGTCTGTGTGAGTCTCTCTACTGTATACTTCTCACTCTCTGATGTCTACTTATCTGTGTGCATCTCTCTTTTTATAACGTAAGGCCATGTAATGTAATACCAATTAAAAAACGCATCGAGTAACTGGTTTTTAGAAAAATTAATTGCTAAAACTCATTAGGCCAGCAGCACGGGCATGGCAACAAACAGAGCAATCAAATTGGAATGAATCATTACTATACAAATGCATTCCTGCATCTTACCCACAGGCACAGTAACATCAGCATACCTCCAAATGCCAGATTGAAAACTGAAGATTCGCTATATTGTGACATTTGCAAACTGAAGACGCAAAAAGTAATTACTATATAGCACTATAGCGGGGAGGCGGGCACGCAGCTTACTATACAGTTCAAACGGCGTAGAAAATAGTTCCGTTAAAAGCTTATGGCAGCCGTCAATACTGGGGAATTGTTGTCAGGCTCGCAAGCGTGCAGCCAGCAAAAAATTTACTTTCGCTTCCAACATACGTAGAATTAAAAGACAATAATATCCTGCAATGTCTTGGATGGCCGCAAAAGTTAATTGTATTTAGTTTTGCTTGGCTTCAGGCATTGCTGCTTCTCGAGCAACGCTGCATGGCGGGGCCTGTCAGTCAGACAGCCACTAAGCCGCATTCTTTCACGTACCGGCATTAGGGCGCTATAGTGGAAGTCAAGACAAACAACAGAATTCTGCATTGAATGGGGTACTATCTCTATCCATAGATGCGCATGCCCCTGCTGCGGCGACACATGACGCCTGCACTCTGCTGCACCCCACAGACGGCTTTTAATCACTTGACAAATCAGATATGGGAAGGGCCCGCGCCACACACACACACACACACACACGCTCTGAATTGGAACAGCTGCAGCGTCAAGGATTTTCACGTAATTTCTTGGCCTGTCTTTATTCCACTTGATCATTTAGTGTTTTGTTTTCTATGCGTTGTTTTTATCCTGGCCTTAATTCTTCTGTGGTCAGAAAATTTTTTTTTGCGTGAGAAAAAAAAGCGAAAGTGATGAAGGATCGATTGGATGTACAGCCCGCCTTAACTCAAATCCAATCAGAGTACAGTCAGAGCAGGTGCAAAACCCCTAAATCCCTATAATAGCTATTTCAGTAAGATCGCATTGTCAACGCATGGGCAGACTTTATAATGAGAAGGTCCGAGTGCTTATTTTCACATGCTGCATATACGGCAATCCATACTTTTGAGCCGTTGCATAATTTGAGCAAAGTTTTTTTTATTTTGCGCACGCCACGTGGAATTTTCCTGTGCAGCAAGCGATGGCTGCCGATGTCTGGGGAGTCTCGCACAGGTGATGATGACAGGGCCATACAGGCCATGCAGACTTTACGTGCCACGTGTCGACTCTTGTGCTTTGCAAGCTTGCTTCTTCCCGGGGCGGGTCGCACTACACTCTGATAAGTGTAATTAGCCTTTGTTGGAATAATCAATGGGTCACTGACCCAGCCTTGATAGTGGGGGGTCGCTTGTAGCTCAATGCCGCTGAGACTCATCTAGTCAGACTCAATGACAGGGGTTTTCTGACAATATCAGTCGAGAAGGAAGAAAGAAATAAAAAAATAAATATGTTGATTGAAGATGTGTCCAATTTGACAGACAATTGAGAGATGGACAGGCAGAAAGACAGACAGGCAGACGAACAGACAGACAGACAGACAGACAGACAGACAGACAGACAGACAGACAGACAGACAGACAGACAGACAGACACACAGACAGACAGACACACAGACAGACGGACAGACAGACGGACAGACAGACACACACAGACAGACAGACAGACAGGCCTTCTGTCTGTTTTAAAACCATAAACTTCGTTGGGGCGCACAAGGCTGAGCCATCTTAAAAGAGACATTCTTGGCAGCTGAAATAATATTTGAGTTCCCTACTTCCGAAGAAAAAGACATTTATCCAATTTTGAGCAGCAAGGGTGAGAAGGAATCACGCAGAGAAACATGTCAAGAATTGGGAATACGCAATTCACTAGGCCACAGACGGGGAGTCTGTATTTCCGTCTCCCGTACGCTCCTACGTTCCGTATTGAAAATTCCAGATCCCCAATTGGCTGTCCGCTACAATATCCCCTCTCCCACTGGGAAGCGTCCCCTTCTCCCAGCCAGTAACGCGCTAACAGCCGCCTCGCTCTCCCCCCTCCCAATCCTCCGTGCCTCGCATCCCCTCTCTACTATTACGTCGAGCCGCGCCGCTTCCCTTTGTCACCACCAGCAGCGCAGTCAGACTCGAAGAAAATTTGTTTTAAACAGGAAAAACACCAACCCCTTCTGAAGCCTGAAAAGCAACAGCTTGCATTGAAAGCTGCTCTTTGCTGTTCTCCTAATCTCAGATAACAAACCACTTTCGGCGATGTCCACCTCGGCTGAGAAGTCAATTTGGCGACCCCAGCCGCTAGCCGTACCAGCCGCCGCTGCCGCCGCCGCCGCCGCCTCCGCCACTCTCGTCAGCTCACAGCAGCAGCAGCAGCAGCAGCCGCTGCCGCCGCCTCAGCTGCCGCTGCCACCATCGACGGCCGCTCTGTTGGACAGCGGAGGCGGCAGCGGAGGATCGGCGACAAGTCCGGCAGCGGCGGCGGCCGCAGCTGCTGCAGCCGCGGCAGCCGCGGCGGCCTCTCCAGTCGTCCTCGCCGTACAGTTTCTATCAGCACCTGCCGCCTGGCTTCCCCGGACCGCTGCCCGGCGCCCCGCCGCCTCCGGGCTTCCCGCCGATCCTGCCCGACATGATGAAGCCGCCGAGGTTTCCAGCCAGTTTCTCACCGTTTCCGCCGCTGTCGCCGATCTATGGCAGATTTCCGGGGCTGGATTCCGTGCCCCATTTTCCCGCCTATCCGTTCGGACCCGCCGTCAGTGCAGGCGGAGGCGGCGGCGGAAGCAGCAGCAGTCGCAAAGGACAAAATTCGAGCGGTAAACATAATCACCATCAGCAGCAGCAGCTGATGTTTCCACTGTCCCGACCTCACGACATCCTACCGCCGGCTCTTCGTCCCTCTGTTGCCGCTGCCGCTGCAGTAGCCGCCGCCGCTGCCGCTGCCACAGCTTCAACAGCTTCCAAGTCGGAGCCACTGCAGCCGCCTCCGCCGCCTCCACCGCCGCCGCCACCGCCGCCGCTGCCGCTTGCTCCGCCTTCGCATTTGTTGCCGCCCTATCAGGCGCGTCTAGACGACGGGCTGCGTCAGAATTGCGCCTTCAATCCGGGCCTGTTCCGCCGCGGCACTCTGCTGAGCACCGGGACGGGCGGCGTCAAACGAGTGGAAGACCTCGGCCTGGCTGACTTCGACCTGAGAGGCGCTCGCGGGTCCCGCTACCGACTGGAGCGCTGCCGCGTGGCCCGCATTGAGGACAATCAGTCAGAAGGCACAGTCCGGCTAGAGTTCACCCTCGGTCCCGAGCGCAAACAGGTAAAAAGCTACTAAATTCTAACTGCAAAATAGTTGCTAGGCATGTGGGCTAACATTTACACAATATAAATCAACTGAATTGAATATTTAGCTGATATTGCAAACGCTTGCCGCAGCATAACGTCAAGTCAGGCCAAGATTTTTAATACAAGCCACACTCTATGCCGCGTATCCAGTATAATAGGCAACCCGCCCATTAATTACAGGCCATCCCGATAGCATGCTGGGAAAAATATCCCACTGTTTGTAATAATAACAGACCAACTATAGAGGAGGACAAGGTCGGCTTGCGTCCCCACTTTCAAATTAAGGACCTGCGAGTGAAATCGAGAAAGTTACAGCCCTGGTTCTACAGAACCGGTACCGAGGCAGACCTTGGCCAATGCAACGGATTAAGATTCGGGAACAAGTTATCCGAGTGCTTATCCCCGCGGTCTTCATTTCCTCTTGATACCCGCTGAAAATCCCTCCCGCTCTCGCATATCTGGCCAGCCCGCCGACTCCTCTTGAATTCCCGCCGGCAGCTGTGGTGTCGAATCTCGCCTTTAATCACCGAGGGATTGGCGGTGTTGCGGGGCGGGGTGGGGTTTAGCGCATGATTAAACTCCAACCGGCTCTGCCGGGCGAAAGAGCGGATCTGTTGCTATAGAGAGAGAGAGAGAGAGCGGCTCATGGGATATTTTCACCATCCAGGATCTCGAGGGCCGAGAGTCTCGGGGACAGCATGTGTGCGTCTTTAACCCATTCCATCAACGCGCCTCGGGGCCTGTCTCAGCAGCAGCAAGCATGTGGGAAACTTACCCCCCAGAAAGACGCCCGACTAGAAAAGAGAGAGAGAGCTTGAGAGGGTCAAACGGTTCTCCCGTCTTGTCGAGTTTCTCATGATAGCTTTTCACTTGTCTGTCCTCATCTGCGGAGTCTGTGTGATTGCGCGTGTTATGCGTGTTATGCGTGTGTGCGGGCCTGCTGCGCATCTTCTTGGCTTGCTTGGCTGCTTTTCTTCAACTTGATCCCCTCATCCCGCCCCGCGCGCTAGATGGCCACATGGAGCCGCCGCCTGGCTCCCCGATAGATTGCCCGAGGGGTCCTCGGGACTCGGGGACTTTGAGCCTTGCATCCCGCGGCCCTGCAATAAGCGGCGTTGGGCGGCCCCAGCGTGATTCAATGGGCTCCGTCCGTGGACACTAGCGGAGAAGCTGCGGGCTGCTGGGAGCGTTTAATCCAGATAGAATCGGACAGGCGAGGCAAAGGCGGGCCAGGCCGAGGACGTAATACTGCATGGCCCCGATTTTACTGCCCGGGGGCGCCGGACCACCCGGGGAAGAGATCCTCTCAATCCTAACCTTTCTGAGCCGCTCCCAGCTGACGTCCCAACCCCCGGGTCACAGAGTTTGATGGGCCAAAGTCGTAACTATTAAATAATTATTTAAATAATTGGATTGAGCACCGACTCAAAACGGCCGCGACAGACAGACAGGAGACCGACAGAGAGCAGAAAGGCGAGTTGCTTTAATTCAATAAGCAGCAAACGTCAGAGTAAATCTCTGCTTTCTATAGATAGATAGATAGATAGATAGATAGACAGATAGATAGATAGATAGATAGATAGATAGATAGATAGATAGATAGATAGATAGATAGATAGATAGATAGATAGATAGATAGATAGATAGATAGATAGATAGATAGATAGATAGATAGATAGATAGATAGATAGATAGATAGATAGATAGATAGATAGATAGATAGATAGATAGATAGATAGATAGATAGATAGATAGATAGATAGATAGATAGATAGATAGATAGATAGATAGATAGATAGATAGATAGATAGATAGATAGATAGATAGATAGATAGATAGATAGATAGATAGATAGATAGATAGATAGATAGATAGATAGATAGATAGATAGATAGATAGATAGATAGATAGATAGATAGATAGATAGATAGATAGATAGATAGATAGATAGATAGATAGATAGATAGATAGATAGATAGATAGATAGATAGATAGATAGATAGATAGATAGATAGATAGATAGATAGATAGATAGATAGATAGATAGATAGATAGATAGATAGATAGATAGATAGATAGATAGATAGATAGATAGATAGATAGATAGATAGATAGATAGATAGATAGATAGATAGATAGATAGATAGATAGATAGATAGATAGATAGATAGATAGATAGATAGATAGATAGATAGATAGATAGATAGATAGATAGATAGATAGATAGATAGATAGATAGATAGATAGATAGATAGATAGATAGATAGATAGATAGATAGATAGATAGATAGATAGATAGATAGATAGATAGATAGATAGATAGATAGATAGATAGATAGATAGATAGATAGATAGATAGATAGATAGATAGATAGATAGATAGATAGATAGATAGATAGATAGATAGATAGATAGATAGATAGATAGATAGATAGATAGATAGATAGATAGATAGATAGATAGATAGATAGATAGATAGATAGATAGATAGATAGATAGATAGATAGATAGATAGATAGATAGATAGATAGATAGATAGATAGATAGATAGATAGATAGATAGATAGATAGATAGATAGATAGATAGATAGATAGATAGATAGATAAAAATCTAAGATCTAAATTGACACATGCATAGACGATGCAATCTTTGAGCTTGAGTCATGGGGAACAAAGCATAATGAGTTGAGGATAAATCAATGCGCTCTCAAGCCAGCCGCGTGATTGTAGACTTGGTGCGTGGATTGAAGACTCATCGAAATTCCGCTCTCACCGCTGAGATCCCCTGAGAGGAGAAGTAGAATAGGATGCAAGGGAATCAGGCGACTCATGATGGAGCAAACAGCGAGGTGAAAAGGTTGCTACAGCAAAGTTGTCAAGTGGGGTAATGAGGATCGAATTTGTATTCTTGGGCACGATTTAGCAAATCCCTATTGCGATCCCCCCGGCCGAAATCCGCCCCAATCTGCATAGGCCTGCGCGTCTTCCTCCGCCATGGCGACACAATGCAACAATTTGGGCTCTTCTGCACGAATTCCTGCTATCCGGTGGAGTGCGCGCGGGACGCAACAAGACTTCCCATTGAGCTGAATAAATGCCGCAAGGGATTAGTGACTGCGGATGGGGTGGTTTGCAATGAGGAGGACTGTCGCTAATTGGGATTTTCAGAATGGGAGAAATATTAATGCAGTTTCGTTCTGTCAGGAATTTTAGTCTCTTATCTTCGGGATTACGTTATCTGTTCGAAACAAAACAAAGCATTTTACTGAAATTAGAACTAAACACGGGCTCAAGCTGGACCTAAACACGGGCTAAAGCTGGACCTAAACGCGGGCTAGAGCTGGACCTAAACTCGGGCTCAAGCTGGACCTAAACTCGGGCTAGAGCTGGACCTAAACACGGGCTAAAGCTGGACCTAAACACGGGCTAGAGCTGGACCTAAACACGGGCTCAAGCTGGACCTATAAACTCGGGCTCAAGCTGGACCTAAACTCGGGCTAGAGCTGGACCTAAACACGGGCTAGAGCTGGACCTAAACTCGGGCTCAAGCTGGACCTAAACTCGGGCTAGAGCTGGACCTAAACACGGGCTAAAGCTGGACCTAAACACGGGCTAAAGCTGGACCTATAAACTCGGGCTAGAGCTGGACCTAAACACGGGCTAAAGCTGGACCTATAAACTCGGGCTCAAGCTGGACCTAAACTCGGGCTCAAGCTGGACCTAAACACGGGCTAGAGCTGGACCTAAACTCGGGCTAGAGCTGGACCTAAAAATTGACTAAAACTGGACCTAAACCTCGCTGGATTATTGGCAGCTCACAACCCTAAACCCCAGCCAAGGATTATCCCCTTCCAATTCATCTCGCAGGTTCGAGCCATCGAGCTGCCAGCAAGCCAGCCATTCTACGCCGTGGACAAAGGCTGGTCTTCTCACAGTCCAGCCAAAACCATGGAGCGCTACGGCCTCCCCTGCCAGCGGCTGGAAACAGGTGACTCGATTGTCTCACTGATACCCCGACGAAGAAAGGCGACGACGGCGACTGCGGCGTCGGCGGCCGCGGCGGCCGCGGCGGCAACACAATCCGCCTCCGAAGTGATTGACATGTCAGCTTCCGGGGCCTCTTCTTCATCTACTGTGGCAAAGAAATCTAAGCAGGTAGGCGGGTCTCCGGGCTCGGCCAATCAGAGGAAGCGAGCTCGATCGCCGGACTCGAGGTGCTGAGCTGAAGCTACTCACTGATGAACTGGCAGGGACACTGGGCGATGGATTTTTTATCTTCGATCGACAGATCAGCTTTGACGAAAAAAATTTTGTTTAGAAAATAAGTTTTTCTCCTTCAGGTTAGAACTTTAGGTAATCTTCTAGTGAGCACACAACTCGGCAAACTTCTCCACCCCAAAACTTTGAAATCTTTTGAGATCTGAAGTCATTAAACTTGATGGCAACAAAAATTCACCATTCCTTAGCCCTGATTCAGTGTTTCTGTATGAATTCCATCAAAGCTTGATCATCTACCTCTAATTAAGTGCGCCAGATTTGTCCATGACTTTTCATTTATCGTCCCATTAGCTGTCAAACTGCATGGTTTCTGTGCGTCCAATCCATTATCAAATTGCGTTTTAAGAAAAACGAAGTACACCACTATAAACATGCAATAATTGTCATAACTGTGCTATGCTAATTAGGGTATTTTGGTTAATAATTGTGTGTTTGAGTTCAATTGTTTTGCTCGAGTAAAATCTCCGTCGTCGTCCTCATACAAGTAGCTGTCGACAAACTAAATTTTTTGTTAACCTGATTGTACGAGCGTAACCTGTCTCCACTATCGGCCTGGTCTCTGCCTGCTTTATCTTGCGCTATCTCATGTAGTGGTTAATTCCCCTCCACTGTTTTTCTCTGCGTTCAATGCTTTGCGCTAACGTGTGTGTTGTATTATTGTACACAATTGTGATAGCAGATTCCATGCTGGTTCAATTTTAGCCACTTTCTCTCTCCACCTCTTGATGTTTCGCCCCCCCCCCCTGTCTATTTCTTATCCTCTCGATTTTGTTCGTTCTCAAGTTCAGCGATCCCCTCGTGTAAAATCGCTCCTAAATCGATTTACTTAAAAAATTCCTGCATGTGTGTGTGTGTGTGTACAGCCGCTATTTTACTCATTTCGACAACACAAAACCGTTTGCTCCGCAATTGCAGTATTCTGAAATCTAATCTCGCACAATTAAAACATACATTTTTTCGTGTGCAAATAGTAACTGCCCTCCTCTCCTAAGCGCGCCCAGTGCGAGCTATAACTGTAAGTTTCTTATGCGACGATTATGATTCTACCTTATTTGTTTGTCATTTTCATTGATAATTACCTCTTCTAAATAACGAATTTCGATTTTGACAGTTCGTAAATACAAGCGTGTAACATATTATAAGGCCGGCATTGCTTTGTGATTTAGGCTAACAATTTCCATCCCGCATGTGGGAGATGGGAATCCGAAAACGGCTCTCAATCATTTGTTAGTATTGCCTGATAGGAAACCAGAAACTTGTTAACTTCTATCTCAGAAACTAGTTAGAGTAGGAGAGACAGAGAGGTAGAGTAGGAGAGACAGAGAAGTAGCGTAGGAGACACAGAGAAGTAGAGTAGGAGACACAGAGAGGTAGAGTAGGAGAAAGTACGGCTAAATGCGGGCAAGAATGCTCGTCCGGATCTGTAGCAACCGGATCTGCTGCTTTCTATCAGTTATGGAGTAATTTAGCAGATGCTAATCAGTGCGCTAATCGGAGTGGACTCGAGTATGGGCCATGTACGTAATCAATGACCTCGGATTGGACTCCGATGGTGATTCGGAGATTAAGCTAATTCAATTGATCTCTTATCTGTTATAATGCCTGATTAACTTAGCTCAAGCCGAAGATTGCTGCGTAAGGAAAAATTTTCCGGATCGCCATATAGCCCGCTGTCCACCTTGGGCTATAGCTAGAATCAAGATTGAGCTGTGTAAGCCGATCAATGACATCCTTATTATCCGTATCACTTCCCGCAAAACAACACCCTAGTATGCGGGTGGGGGGTTGCGGCAAAGCGATTTGCTCAACAAGGTAGACAAGGTGAAATCGGGTTCTAGCGCCTTGAATAGAAGAGTTTGAATATACACAAGTATAGGAAAGATGAGCCACTCACCGTTAGCGCACACTGACAGGTCGAGTGACAGGTGCTCCCTGACCCGTGAACCCTTCATCATCCCCTATTATAGCAGTAAAATATCGCCGGCAGGAATAGTTCCAATTCCTTTTACTGTCTTTTGATGAGGACCAGCCTGAAAGGCGGCGGAAAACGGGATTGCACAACTCGACAGCGGGGGGGGGAGTTGGGGTCTATTGACGCTGATGGACCCCTGGACAAATAAATAAGCCCGACAAGGGGGCGCGAGTGACTCGATAGTTTTAAAAGAAGGTGTCCGCTAACTACACCGCGGCTCTAAGCTACTAAGCCGACTACACGATTTGGGGCTTCAGGCTCCGATTACGCAGTCCTACCCCCCCCTCGAGTCCACGCCCGCGTGTGCCAGCTTGCGTTTCCGTGTCTTAAGGTGTCGTTTGCGTGATTCCCGATTGGCGAATTTGAACAGGGAAAAACTCCCTTCTCGCGTGAGTGACAGCGAAATAACTGAATGAAGATGGCCGTTTTAGGGGATTCGGAGTAGGTAGGGGCTATTTTTATGACCAGATGTGGTTTTAGCGCCAGGCGGAGAAATAAAACAGCAGAAAACGGAGTCGCAGAGTCTTTGCTCGATAATTTTGGACCCAAATGGATGGTACTATATGAATTAAATATGGCCTGGCCTTACTCCCATTAAGGCGGTGAAAGTTGTCAGTTGGATGCTGCAGATCTTATGGGTTTTCTTTCAGCCAGGCATGCCACGCTCGCAACTCACAATCTGGTCTGTTTTTCGCCATCAATGCCACCATAACAATCCTCCTTGCTCACTCCTGCAGTCCTCATTTTAATGTCACGGCCGGGATTCCCAGAGCCACTGACTGGTTAGCGTTTTTTATCCAACTTTCCACGCATTGGCTTCATCAATCCTAAGCCTGTGGGGATTCTGTCGCTATCAGAGCTGTCAGGGGATTTTAAAAAGCAACAAAAAGGTTTTATTTCAGTTATTTGTGTCGCTCTTCCACACACCCAGTTAGCAGCTGCTGTCATTTGGCAAAGCCAACTAAAAGCCTAAATGTGAATTTTGGGCTCTCCGGGAATTAGTAGCTTGTAGACAATGATTCTAAGAAAATCACCCATACACATTTTACAGACTTGCAAAAGTCTTGCGTTCATATTTCAACTAAATGTAGCACTAAAAGTAGCCAGTTACGTATGGGCCAGCATAGAAATATGATCGAGCTACAAAAATGCGATTGCATAAGCGTTATAATCTCAATCTTAAGCTTTTGCTACAAGGACATTTTAAGACGTCCTTGTTTTGCTATATTAAATGTACGAGTAAAACTATTATAGTCAAATAGAACGAGCGAACATTGTGAAAATTAAATGCTTTACAGCATGAAAACACTCATTCAAATCCTCTCCTCTACCCAAGGACTTCTAGAGTACAAAAGTAGTAGTCCTTGAGTCTACCTATACAATGCATGTTCACTGAGGACGTCTTAAGCAGGAATAACGTAGGACCTAAGGGGTAGGACTCTTTGCAGTGATTAGCAGAATCCCTGCAGGTAGTCAAGTCAATTATTATTAAGTATGATTAAAATTGATATTTTAATATTTCACTAAAATTTGTGAAAAAATATTTATAACATTAAAACAGTTTGTTGATATAAGATTTCACTCAAGGCATCGATTTGCTGCTTTTTATTTTGTTATAATTCAATTAACATAGAATCCAGCGTCAACACTTTTTTCAAAAATTCTTTATGCTTTTTGTCGACAGACGTTGACTTGGGACTGACTGGTAGTAGTTTTTGACAACTTTTGCCAAATTATTAGTCTTGATTCAAAGTTATGCGATTTTTTTTCGCACTAATCGTCGCTCTGTTCGCTACTTTAGCTGTTGGCAATGGAGCTTTTGTGCCTTACAAGACGGGAGTCTTTAATCAAAAAATTGACCACTTCGTTTACAGTGCCGCCTCTGCAGGAAAGGGTTTGAAAAATAACCCCCGGTTTCCACAGAGATATCTCTACACTGGTAAGCGTTAATTGCACTAGCAGCTAGAGTAACTTATTACGCTAAATTGAGTCGAAGTAATTTTTCATCTTCAACCATCAGTTAGCTATTATGGTGACTATTTCATGCATGAAATAAAATAGATCATGCATATATCGGTATGTTATCATGAAAAGCTTTTATAAAGAGGATCAGCTGCATATTATGTAAATAAAGGGAATTTTCAGCTAGTGTCACTTCTTACTGGTAAAAATAGACCTAAATGGCTAAAAATAAAGTTTTTCTATGTTGAATATAGACTGTAAGATCACCGAGCTATTAATATTATATATTACTATTGAAGAAAAATCTATTAAATCCTTTATGTAGGAAAACTGCAATGTTTTTTTTATCTAAATATATAAATTTATACAATGAAATATATGTAATTTTGCATGTATGGTCATAGGTAATCTATATATTATTTTGTTATTATGCCAATTTTATGCATCCCTACAGAGAATTTAAGATCCATTACTATTGTTTTATAGCTAATTGTACAGTAGATAAAATGTGATTATCACAAAGCATGGGTTTAGGGCTAAAATTATATATTTTTTCTATGTATAAACCATTACAATAAGCATAATTTTGGGTGGGGCCTATAGGCTTTAGGTCTATTAGCTAGATTTGGAAATTTATTCATATTGTATAACAAATCAAAAAATATGTATCGATTAAACTGTTAATCAATTTTCATATCCCCAATGTATTTGTCTATATGCAAATTCATTTCATAATCTATGTCTATTTCTCATCAAGTATGTAATCATTGTCTATTTCAGATAAATTCTTTGACAAAGCCAAGGGACCCATATTCTTCTACACTGGCAATGAAGGACCCATTGAAAGCTTCTGGAATAACACTGGTTTTGTACACGAGATTGCACCCCAATTTGGTGCACTGGTTGTGTTTGCTGAACATGTAAGACATTAGCTGAATGGTTGATTCTTTATCTTATTTAATTACCCTTTTTAGAATCGAACTTTCGACCTGTGTAACTCTCACTGCTAATCAGTTATCTCAGCTGAGTCTCAGTCTTATCTTATCAGAACTTTTAGCACTGAACTTTTGGGTCAGTCCGACTGTCCGGCCGTT